>JAAAKG020129619.1:0-14747 GCA_010014905.2 Druon quercuslanigerum | reverse complement strand
TCCGATAAGACCTGCGAAAAACGGTAGAAGAGTTATAAATTTCAAGTCTTCATACACCTGTCGCTGGGTACACACACATTATGAAAACCCCTTCCTCTGGGAACATGATTATCATGATAATTTGGACTACTTCAAAATTTTAAGTGATCTAAATTCTAGTTTTTAATACATCAATATTCTTTTTATTATTCTATCAAATTAGACTGTAGACATAAATAATTAAAGGTATGCAAAAACTTCCAACCTAAAAAATAATAAGTTGAAAATATTTAAAAAGGAGCAGCCTCAGAAGAAAGTTTACAATTTTGAGCGTGCAAAATTGCATTATTTATTCGTTAGCCTTACAACACATTTACAGTATTCAAAATAGGAAAATATGAACTTTGAACTGTTCAGAATTAGAAAAGTACCAATTGAATCTTGTTTTAAATTGTTTACATTTTCCAATCCGAACATTCAATATATGATCATTTCAGATAGAATTTGAATAAAATGCAACTATTAAAATCACCGTGCGAAATTGAACAGTTGAAAAATGTTATTTTCCACTTACACAGATTTTGAACTATTCAAATGTATATTTTCTTATTTAATAATCTGTTGGTTTTATCTACTGAAAGTTAAACAGCCTTCAATGTAATAGTGCTTCAAAAGTAAAAAAATTCCTTTTAATTAAGTAGGCTAGATTGATGTAGGAGAAAATTTGACATAAAAACTATAATCATTGTATCTCCTATTATTTGTCGGAAAAAGTTTTCTTTCACTTTTTTCTGCATCTAGCAACTTTTTTGATTGTTTTATGTACAGAGAAATTAATTATAATTTAGTTGAATATCCGTTGCTTCCTGAAAACTTGGATATTTTTATTATTTTTAATGATAAATTACGATACGGTCATTAAAAATCGGACGAAGAGGTAACTGTGCTATCTGTTTTTTTGTTTTTATTTTTCATTGTGGATAAATGTTTCCACACAAAAGTATTCTTTAAATAAATTTACACATTATACAATTTAAAATAGGTAAGTTTTTCAATATCACTGAACCTTTATTCCAAATTAATATTTTTTTATTATATTTACATTGGTATTGCTATAAATGGCAAAAAATTAAAAGCAAATATATACCAAAAATAAGTAAATGTTAATTTATAGTTACGACAGTAGAATATTGTAAAATTGAAATTTTAGTGTTTTCTTTGCACGTATTACACTTACTCGCAATAGCGGATAATCTAAAATCATCGACGCTCTAACAAAGAAAATTAAAAATATTTCGTCAAGACAAGTTTTTGTTGCTTTAAGAAGCAGACGATTAAAAGTAGAAGGTTCAAAGATAATTTGGGCAATATTTTAAACACGAAACTTCTCAAATATTTGAAATCACACTAATCGAAGTCTAACTTTAACGAAACAGTGTCGTTCTCGCACCGAACTGAGTCAAACTCAGCCGAAGGGTTCGAAAATTTTAAGTTCGCACCAAAAGGCGTTACGTTAATTTCTCAAGTTGTCAAACGCATGGACCAGAATGAACAAAAAACCAATCACGGTGAACCTTCGTCAAGACGAAAAAGTGCCTTTTTGTCAAAGGTCTTCTGTGATTTGTTCCGGTCATTCCGGATTACGGTCATTCCAGTTCATGTGTTCGACAACTTTGGAAATAAACGGAACGACTTTTGACGCGAACTTAAAAATTTTGAACACTTCGGCTGACTCAGTTTGGCTCAGTTCGGCTCGAGAATGACACTGTTTCCACGGAACGTTTCTGATTGGTCAATGCCCGTTCTGGCGCAAGGCGTTGATAAATGAACGACTTCAATTGTTAAGCTTTCTTCGTAGTTTTGCGATTCCAAATTAAAAATCGTGATAATGTAAACAATTTCAAATTGAGTAGTTTAAAATTGTTCAATTTCAATGCCGACGTTAACAATTTTGAACCGATAACAACGATGTATTTTGGACTTGAAACATAATAATTTGAAGGATTTAAATTTATTGTTCAGACATTTCTTTTTCCAAGTTATTCCAAGATCAGTGAAGAGTGATTTCAGTAATATCCACCCATTTATTACAAAATTTATGTACCCATTTATATTAATTAATAATTGATTCTAGTGGCGGGAAAAATTAATTTCTTTCAAATCAAATAAGATGAACTGATGTATTATAAAGCTCAGGCAAAACTATTATGGAAAGTTTTCACTCGTGCGTTTATAAAAATAAAGTCGACTAAATTTTCAAGCTTCTTGCAATCTTGAATTAGCCTACAATTTTGACTTTTTGACATAATTTTTTAGAATTTTTTCGTAACGGGAAAATGCGGGAAAAAGCGGAATTTCTTATCCGAAATCGGGAATTTTATGGTTTGCACTTGAATTAAAACTTTTCGAACCACGTACGGCTTCGAAACGAAATTCAAACATGCTATTTTTTCTTTCGTGCTTATCACGTTTCGTTTGTCGAGATAAGCGTCAGTTACGTTCGGAAATTGATCCAGTAATGAGAATAAACCTCCAGAAATATACCGTATGAAAGCGTACGATCGTCGTCAAAGACGCCTTGATAATTTTTGGATAGAAGTGCTGGAAAATTCTAATACAGCATACCTCAAATTGAAATGTTTTTTGGAAATAATTTTTATCATGCCACATGGCAATGCTGCTCTGGAACGTGGATTTTCGATCAATAAACATGCAATTGCAGAAAGTTAAACTGAAAATAGTCTGATAGCTTTGCGTATTGTACATGACGCAATCACGAATGCAGGAGATATTAGATTATGTTCACATGGCTCATAGTAGGTATAAAGAATTTAGTGAAAATAAGAAAAATAAGGATCAAGAAAGAATAAAAAAAGAGAGTGGCCGAAGAAATTAACGAGCTTGAAGCAAAAAAAAAAAAGGAAATTGATGAAAGATGCTGCAGCTATAGAAGATCAAATGGATGAATTACAAAAGAGCAAAAAAATATAATTTATTTTATTGGTTTAAATATAGTATTGGTTATATATCTGTTTTTGGTATGATTGAATGTCGTTGCATAAAATTTTGGAGAATATCGCAAAAAATTGTCGGGGAAAACGGGAAAAATGCGGGAATTTCATTACAAGTCACGGCTAGACACCCTGGTGATAGATGAAGAAAAAATAATTCTTGAAGAAACGACCTTAAATATGAAACTGCTTAGGTTTAAGCTCAGCTTTAACTTAGCTAGATTAGTTTAAATAATAGTAATAAATAAATGTTTTATCAATTGTTTAAATCAAGAGTTTAAGGAAAATGTGTATTTTTCTTTTATCAAGGTAACACACCGCTCATGTACGCCTGCGCTGGTGGTCATGAAGAAGTAGTGAGAGCGCTGCTGGACGCAGGTGCCAATGTCGAGGACCACAATGAAAATGGTCATACACCTTTGATGGAAGCAGCTAGTGCAGGGCATGTTCCAGTTGCCAAGATCTTGCTGGATCATGGGGCAGGCATTAATACTCATTCCAATGAATTTAAGGAGTCTGCGTTAACGCTAGCTTGCTATAAAGGGCATTTAGACATGGTTAGATTTCTTCTTGAGGCGGGAGCTGATCAGGTAAGCCCTACTCTTGACCTTAATAATTTTAACAATAAAAAAAATCATCAGTAGACACATTGCAGTTGGCTGACCAAGCTCGATTTTCAGGAACACAAAACTGATGAAATGCACACTGCTCTCATGGAAGCGTCGATGGATGGTCACGTGGAAGTAGCACGCTTACTCTTAGATTCCGGTGCACAAGTTAACATGCCAACCGATAGTTTCGAATCTCCCTTGACCCTGGCTGCATGTGGGGGTCATGTGGACTTAGCCATGCTTTTAATTGAAAGAGGTGCCAACATCGAGGAAGTGAATGACGAGGGTTATACGCCTTTGATGGAAGCTGCACGCGAGGGTCATGAAGAGATGGTAGCCTTGCTTCTCAGTCAAGGTAGTAGTACAAGTCCAGACAAGATACACATGTCAAAAATGGATATTGTGTCTTGACTCTCTTTATATCTGCTTTTTTCCAGGAGCGCTTATCAACACCCAGACGGAAGAGACTCAAGAAACTGCTCTCACGCTAGCTTGCTGTGGAGGATTCCTGGAGGTTGCGGATTTTTTAATTAAGGCCGGAGCGGATATCGAGTTGGGTGCTTCCACACCTTTAATGGAGGCAGCCCAGGAAGGACACATAGATCTCGTCCGGTATTTACTCGAATCCAACGCTGATGTGCATGCCCAAACGCAGACGGGAGATACCGCCTTGACGTACGCCTGTGAAAACGGTCATACGGATGTGGCAGATCTTCTCATGCAGTTTGGTGCTAATTTGGAGCATGAGTCCGAAGGTGGTAGAACACCTTTAATGAAGGCTTGTCGAGCAGGTCATCTTTGTACTGTGCAGTTTCTTGTATCCAAACGGGCGGATGTTAATCGTCAGACAACAAACAATGACCACACCCCACTCTCCCTGGCTTGTGCCGGTGGCCATCTTGCCGTCGTAGAACTGCTACTAGGACAATCTGCTGATCCATTCCATAAGTTGAAGGTATGTTAATGCGTGTATATACATATATGTAGTATCATCAAATTGAAGATGATAAATGTATAAGTCTCTGGTACAATAATTGTATCGCTTAATAATTCTCACTTTACCTTAACAGGATAACTCTACTATGCTGATTGAAGCTGCAAAAGGCGGGCACACAAATGTCGTTCAGTTGCTGTTAGATTATCCTCACAGCATCATGATGGGCACACCTCATTGCCCTACAACCACGCCAATGCTTTTGCCCCAACAACCGCAACAGCAGCAGCCCCAACAACCGCAGCAGCAGCCACAAAATTTTACTCATCAACAGCACGTGCCTCACCAACAACCACCTTCCACTCAGCATCAGCAACACCAACAGCAGCAAGCCACCGAACAAACCCAAACTCAAAATATTCAACCTAAGCATAACACGCAGAAGTCTCTCTTGAGAAAGAATCGATCTGTCACCATGATGCCAGATATGAGTCTCACTTCAGCCGAAGCGCAACAGGTTCGAACGCAGCCTGCAGGCGAGTCCGTTGCACCAACTAAAGATGATACCAATATCCTAGATAAAGGAAGTGGAGGATTCGCCAGTCTTTCTGATCCCAATATTAGTCTTAGCCCCGCTCCTTCTGCTATTACGACGCCCACCACCTCCGAGTGTCGAAAAACTACCACCTGCACTCGACAAGAACAAATTCTCCATAAGCAGCAAATTCTTGAAGAGCTGCAGGTACAGGTACTCGTCGAATTATTATTTTTTTTTTTCTTTAAACTTGCTTGAAGTTGTTTTAATTAAAATGATTGTTTCTGCTGCAGAGGGTAGAGCGAGAGCTTCAGATGAAGGGAGCAGGTCACCTGTTTTTAAGTCCTTCGGGTACGGCTATCGATTCCATGGCAGCTGCACAACCTCAGCAGCAGCAACCTCTTCAGCAACTCCAACAGCAGGATACCGTGGATTCAAAGGCGCTCTTGACTAGTACGCTCAACATAGATTTACCTGCTCAATCAAATGCAACTGCTCTTGGTATGTCGAATTTTTTAGTTTGTAAAATCATTAGGATTCAAGTTCTGACTAGGAGTTTTTTTAATTCTTGGTTTTAGTAGACAAGCTTATCCATGCACTTATAATTTCATTTCTTATCATATTAAATAATGTGAGCTTGAACTTGTCCATTTCTAAATTCTTTGAAATAGCTATGATTTCAATGAACGTTTTTGCGGTCTGAAGAAGTTATTATTAATTATTAATTTTTAATTGTTTAATTCGAAATGCATATTTGAAAAAATGTAAATTTTAGAGGAAAATATACAAAGGGGCCGTTCAAGAAATGCGTAAAGGGGTTTCGGACATCTTTGCCCATCCCCCATTCAACGCAACCTTGTTTTTCGTTCACTCTCTCTCCCCACACATGTTTCATAAGGTTTTTCAGAAAAATTCATTAATTTCATAAGAGATGACACTTTAAAAAAAAATCAAAGTTAATTTCGATTTTAAAAATTAATTCTGCAATTTTATAATTTTTAAATTATCTTGACAGTGTATGTAGGGGACCCCCCCCCCCCTCGTAACGCAGCGTAGTATTTTTCTTTTTATCCTTCTACCCCTGAAGGCGTTCCGTATTTTTTGAGCGACTCAAACATTTTTTTGTTTCAAATTTAAATTTAGCTTCAAAATTGAACGATTTCAGGTCGAAACTGGATACATTAGATAATTTGAATTTTATAGTGTTTGAAATTCAGCAAAAATTGTTCTTTGAACCGTTTCATAAATTCAACGACTGTATTTTAAATTCGAAGCGTTAATAGTGGAGACTCTCGCATATTTTAAGTCAATGCTAAATTCAATAATTAAAAATTCAAATATTAAAAGCGCAGTTTCAAAGTGAAATAATTAAGTATTTTAGGTTTGAAGTCTACAATATTGAAAAAACTTAATTTTCAAAATATTGAAATTACATCCTTAAGATTATGAAAATTGATTTCAAATTTAAAACCTTTGCGATTCTGAGCTTGCTTTCTTCAGTATTGATTAATTGTAGATGTAAAGATTAAAAATTATTTGGTTTCGAATTAAAATCGTTCAAAGTATCAGCATTATAACTGTAAGCCTTTTAATACTTTCATTATTATCATTTCTGAACTATAAAAATCAAATAATGATATATTTGAATTAAAGACGCTAAAATATTATTTCACATTCAAAATTTTATTTTTAATTAGCAGAAACTCTTTATTAAATAAAAGGCATCTAAAAACTGAACCTTCCAATGCTGGAACCATTGTTAATTCACTACATTCAAAATGTAATGCAAACTTCAGGAATTAGACCATTTCGATTTAAAAATTGATGACTTTTACATTAGAATTGTACAATTTGAAATGTTTATCATTTAGATATTTTCACTTCAACCACCACCTAACTTCATTTCATTGAGTGCTGAGGAGGGCAACAATGTACTAAATACATGGGATAAAACTAAAAAAAGTTTATTTTTGTGTTATCTTCGTTATGAATTATAATTACCATAATTTTATTATGTCATTAAATAGTTCTTAACAAATAAAAACTATTTTTCGGATACACTTATTTAGAAAAAATTATTTTTTACGAAGATATTAGCAACTTCGGGCAAAAATGAGCCGAATCCAATGCATTTGGTCCAATGTTTCCCTCAGCAATCAACGAAGTAAAGTTAGCTTGAATTGAAAATACCTAATTGAAGATCGTATGTTTTGAAAGCTTTGAATTTGTACAATATTGATGAAAGTGTAAGTTTCAATTGTTCAGTTTTGAATGTTGGATTTTAAATTGCGCAAATTTATACTTTTTCGACATAAGATTATTTAATTTAGAGTTTCTGTTTTTGGTACCTGCTTTAAATTATAAATGGTATAATGCGAAGATTTTGATTGTAAATTTAAATAACCAGATGTCCGGGGATTTGCTTCTGATTTTCTTGAAAAGTCTTTAGTCGCCGCCCTAAGTTTGCTCCAGGGCCTCGAGAATTTGGAGAACCAAGAATATTTATGATTGATAATTATTAATTTTTGCAACAGCAGGCGTTTCAGGAGTGTACTCGACTTCGGAAAACAATCGGCAATTGACGTGTTATTATGAGGGTTATATTAATGGAATGGACAACAGAGGCGTGAAAGACAACTCGCAAGATGGATCACAACTCTCTTTGACTCCTTCGATCGCCGAGACTTTCCCCACGTCAAGCACCTTTCCGACCTCTCCACCAATGTCGCTTGCAACCGTGCCTGCAGCATGTGTAGCATCAGCTCCAGCTCCCAGTGCATCCTCCACGACCATACCAAGTCCTCCCAACATCTCAACCCCTCCTACCGTCACCAACGTTTCCCAGCCCATTACAGCTAGTAGTGATGTCAGCCAAAACACCGCTATCAGTGACCGCCCGAAAGCCAAACCCGTTTCCAAGAAAGAGGGTAAAAATATTCGGAAAGTCGGAAATGCCCTGAGCGCAAAACTTCAGCAGCAACAGGCGACGCTAATGGCTGGTCTGCAACATCAATATCACCAGAAGCAACGGCAACATACGTACCAGGTTCAGCAGGTTCACCAACTCCAGCAACTCAACCAGCAACTTCAGTTACAACTCGATCAAGTACAAGTGAGTATTTCTTATTGCTTTCGCTGAAAATATTTTTAGGAGGATTATCTATTTCAAGTTTAATCATGTATTCTCATCATTGCACAATCAGTTTTCTGTAGATGGTTTTTCATCAGGATTGAGCAAATGGACACATTTTTTGCATTTGAATATATGAGATATTTACTTTCAGTAAGTTATCAACTTGTCTGGAATTGCAATGAATATAAAATTGCGAGAAGTTTATGCAGGTCTCACACCCTAGGATATATTTTTCAATACATACAACAATGGGACCTGTGAGACTTGATATTTTCATTCAGGGTGGCCACTATCCAAGGAAAAAGAATTGATTGAAAGGCAAATATTGAAATCGGAGAATTTAAAAATACCGATTCACGCGAATCGCGGTCTTGTCAGTTCGCGAAATTTTTAATCGGTCTAATAATTTTAATCATTTCAATCGATCATAATACACATACATCACTGATTCAGACCATTTTTGTTGAATTCTTTTTTTTTTATTTGGAACTATCCGAATTACATTTATTGGGTGATATTTTCACATTTCAGACAACTCAATTCAGGCAATTGGTGGTGAGTGTATGATTACCGATCGAAATTAATCAATTTCGTGTAAGTCAGCAATTTTAAATTCTCCGATTTAAATAATTTTCTTCCATTTATTTTTTTCTAGTTGAATGATAACATTTTAGATCGAAACTTTATAAATTAAATAATTTGAAGACATGAAAATGATAACAAGATGATGGCCAAAAATGAAAATTTAGATGATGAGCAAAAATCATTCTCTGTAATAGATTTTTTGAGCCGGAAGGAATGAAACAAAATGACCCTTATCTAGTTTTCCATCTCATAAATTTAGGCACGGTCCAATAGTTAACAAAATCACGACACAGTATAGTAAGAACTTTCTCGAGCCTTTTGAATATGTATAATATATGTATTCTTTGATATGACAAAATTTTGAAAAATATATGAGAATTAAAGCTGGATGAGGACCAATAAAAATAATATTACTGTACCACAGGGTATATAATTAAGTCAAAATTATGTAAGTATAGGGCCTTTGTTCACAAAGTTTCAGGGAGGTGAAAACATTTTTTTTAATTTTCTGTGTTTGTGGGTGGAAAACCAAGAGTTCCTTATCCAGTTGTTATTATCATGTGTTCATTTTAAATTTTGTTGTATTTCAATTTGAAATTCAACAACTGTGAAGTAAATAGTTCTAGATTTTAAACAAAATTTAATTGAAAGGCTTAGTAGTTGATATTTTTGTAATTGAAACTGAAATTGGACAGTGTCAAATTAAAAACCTTAATATTGGAACATTTTGAAGTTTAAAGACCATTATAGAAAATATTATATCATTAAGATTTCCAAATTGAAGCTTTTAAGATTGTGTATGTTTATTTCAAACTGAAAGTCATAATATGCGCAATTTTAATTTGAAAGTATTTAGCATTGAAGAACTTGATATTCAAAACTTTTGGAATAGAAGAAACTTAAATTGAAAGTGGTAAATAATTTTAGATTAAAGCATTGAAAATATTGTTGTTTAACATTTTAATCTTTAAATGTTGCATGATTGGGAATGAGAGCTTTTTAATTATTAATATTCCTTATATTTCAGATTTAAAATGATTAAATTGGGCTTTTCTGAATAAGGAGCACTTGAAATTTAACCCATTTGATTTTAACCGTTAAAAATGATGGAATTACAGTTAGTTTTTTTTTATAAATTAAATAACTTTTAACTAGTAGCGTTTGAAATTTAATACTTTTGATAAATTCAAAATTATTAGTAATTTTTAGATTGAACAATTAAAAAAGTTTTGCTTCAAATTAATTGCTCTCAAATTGTTCATTATAATCGTTAGAATAGCAAATTAGCGTAAAAAAGGTTATTATTATTAGATTCCAAAATTTTGATAACCGGGAAACGTCGGAATACTTTTTTCTGACTCTTTGAGTGGCCATCCTGTCATTAGGTATTGATATTTTGGATACTATCCAAATGCTTGGCATTATTTAGAATTCTTTGTTTATAAAAGAAGTTTTAAACCTACTGTTCATTACTCGCAAATCATCAGAAGATGTACTTCCTTATTACTTGAATAAATTGGACCTATCCTTTGATATCGATGATATGAGAAACAAAAACAATTCTAATGTGTCCACGAATTTGAAAAAAGAGTAATTCGCAATAAACATAAAACTGGTGCGTTTTATTTGATGAGTTTTTGACGGAAATCAAACGTTAAGTGTGTGACGGGACCCAATTTTGTATACAGGTACAGCAACAGCAGCAGCAACAACAAGGTGGTGTCGGGGGTGGCAGTGGAGGCGGCATTTTGATGCCAAGTCAGCTGATGGCGCACCTCCACCCCACTCACACCCACTATCTTCTTGGCCAGGTATATTTCATATTTCATCCCCGTTCCAAGCTACCTTGATAGTTTCCCCATCAATTCCATGCGCATAATCTTCGACACGTAGCGCATTTGTGCAACTAAATTGTTTTTGCTTTTCAAACCTTGTATTTCCTAACATAATATCCCTCCAAGTTTTAGTGCTTGATTGATACACTTTAAGAGTTATTTTCCGAAAACATAAAATAGCGTACATATTGCTTCACAACTTGTAGCTTGTCAGAAGTATCTTAAGACATTTGATGAAATTAAGAACGTGGTGTAAATCAAAGTATGTATTAGAGTTCACATTTTGAAGTCGTGTTTTATAAACTTCTATTTGTAGTTTATAAATTAAAGAAACACTTTTATTCGTGGTAGCTTAGAACAGGAGATGTTTTATAATTGAAGTACAAGTCGATCGCACGACTCCACTGTCTTGTTGACCTCTGTTGCTTGTTTGCTTCGCTGAAAACGCAAGTTTTCTTGCAAAATAAAAAATTTTGTTAAGTCTAATAACTCAAAAAGCTCAGGAAGCATTTTGTTATTTTGTTTGATCATTCTTAAAGATAATGCAAAGGCTTCAGTCTTAGGAAGTTTGATGCATCTCAATACAGAGTGCATATGATTGGAAATACTAATTTCCCTTTTTGAGAAACTGAAGTAAGTGACCAATTGTCTTCATCACGTTTTCTTTTTCCAGTGTGCATGATACATTGATAATTTGCCCAAAACCTATACGAATAGTATTCCTGTCAACTTAGAGTAGCGAGTTTCCTCCTGAATTGACTACAGTAATCATATTTAACCTTAAGTGATTGTGCAATGGTGAAAGACATCGTCACATTAGAAATGATACTATGAGATTCAAAAATATGTCTCTCTCACCATCTACAATAATGTACATTGTCAACCTCAGCAACCACCGCAAGAAAATCTCGCGGAAATGGACCCGGAACTCGCAAGATTACACCGGGAAGGAGCTTGTCCGTTTTTTGCTGCAGCACAGAAAGCAAAATCTCTTGGTGTGGATGACGTGTTCAATGATACTTCGCAAATTCCCCTTGAAGAAGCCGTTGACATCTTCAGATCGCTGAGCATGGATGAAACTGCGTCTGGTAAGTTATTATTTCTGTTACAGAAGATTGGGTCCCTAATTCTATTTCCCAATAGTTTTTGTAGATAAAATTTTATGTCGTCGATTGTAATTGAATTCTTTGTTTTAAATAGTGACGGAGGATCCCGGAAAGTCTGAGCTGAAAAAGCTGGAACTTGCCGGGAAAGTTCAGCAGCAACAACTTGGCCAGGTAGTTCAACAAACTACCAATCTTCATACATCTCGCGATTACTTTCCTGCTTCTGTTCCACCGGTACCTTCCGTTCCCACGATTCCTTCGGCATCCATGCCTTTGCCGTCGTTACAGGTGACGACAGCTGGTGTTCAGATACAAGCTGACGTATCTGCTGGACTGCAAATAACATCCACGCAACCCTTACCGAGGAGAGTGATCAATGCTTTCGAGGCAGGTCTCAACCTAGGTATGCAAGCGTGCATTAATGAAGAGAACTTCCAACCTCAGTTACTTCTACAATCTCAACTGAGTAAGTATATTTTTTATTATATTTTAAATGACATCACTGTGTTTGAAGTTGATTCGACGGTGAAGTCATTTATATTCTTATTTGTTGCGAGTTTTTGAAAGGTTGGCAAAATGTGATCAGGATGGCCGTAGGTTAGGGAGATGAGAGAAAAGTAAGGGAATTTTGTTGGTTAAGGTCATTCTAGTTACTTTTTAAAGAAAAAGTCATTGTAGTCACTTTTTGAAATAAAAGGATCCCTTATAGTCAATCTTATTACAATAAATGAACCGTTGTGTGAACCACTATTGAATTTGGATCTATATCTATTTCTGAATTTTCATTAATTCTTTTGACATCTTAGTACATTTTAAAAGATTCTAGGAAATTTGTAATATATTTCATTAAGTTACAGGGATTTAAAAAAACAAGAGGTTTTTTTTAAGTTCCAAGGGTGTTTTTAGAGCTTTATAAACTTTCAAACGATTTCTAAAGACTCAAAGGACTTGCAATATTTTACGGCATTTTAGAATATTCCAAAAAATTTTTAATGCACTTCAATATTTTGAAAGGATTTCATAGGTCATAGGATTTGAAATATTTTTGTGTATTTAAAAATTTTCCCCGGAGTTTCAGATATGTTTTACTCGAAACCACCACGTTATGAGCCTATAACGCCCATTAAAAAGTGAGCGTTAGATAGCCCTTTACCAAAAGGTGTCAGCTGCTGATGACTATTAGTGCCAAACGCCGCCACACTGACGTATTACCAATTCTGTAAATGGTCAATTAATAACGCACAATATATTCTCTAACCATAATGAGTATGTATATATACGCGTGTTGTGCTCGAAAATAATCGACACGTATTTTTTTTATTTCAATTTGATACTCGAAAATCTCGAGATATGATTTTTCAAAATTTCGTAATCAAGAAAAATTATTTGTTTTCAATCGCTCACTGTAAAAGAAGTTTTTAATAGAAAAAATTATTGTTGTACTGAAAATACGCTTTCACCCGAAAGATTTCCAAAATAGTATAACATATCACCTGTTTTTGTTTCATAAAAATATAGTGCATTTTTATAAACGATTCCATTTATTTTGAGCTTGGAACATCCCCCCCCCTTTTTTTAATTAAAAATTTTTGTTCAAGATTCTCAAATATGCAGGGGAAATTTGAGAGTGGAGAAATGAAAACTGCAAGTGTTACGAATTTTTATAATCCGTCGCGCACGTTGTAGCGAGCGAGCTAACACTAAAAAGTTACACTTGGAGCTAAAACTCCAAGTAACATTTGGAGTTTTCGATTCTCCATTCTAAAATTTTCCCTGCATATTTGAGAATCTTGAATAAAAGTTTTAAGGTAAAAAAACGAAAAAAAAGGTTTTAAGTTCAAAATAGATAAAATTGTTTATAAAAATGCAGAATATTGTTATAAAAAAACAGGTGCTATGTTATACTATTTTGCAAAGCTTTTGGGTGAATGCGTATTTTCAGCACAAGAATAATTTTTGTTATTCAAAACTTCCTTTACAGTGAGCGATTGAAACAAATTACCAAATTTTGATAAATCATCTCGAGATTTTCGAGTATCACATTAAAATAAAAAAATACGTGTCGATTATTTTCGAACACAAAACGCGAAAAAATTTTGATTTTAAATCTGCCATGTAATCGCCGTATGGTCTTACTGGGGGCATCCGTCATCTACAAATGACACCGGCTCCAAGTGGGCACGTGGGTATGGCTTTAAGGTTTGAACCATCGATAGTCTCGCACCTTTTCCTTCTCCTTGGCAATAATGGTTTAATCGACTGGAGCCGAGAATTCGATCACGAATATAGTTCGTTTCTCGAAGTCTTAGAGAGCGATATCAGGTCACGAGTGTGCAACGGAGACTGCTGTCCGAAAATCGTAGTTCCAGAAAATTTGGCATTTCTTATTTTGGACCATTGACTCCATCCTCCTCGGAGCGGTCGGCAGGGCAGGGTCTCGGCCAACACTGTAAGAGCGATAAAGATGGTAATAAAGCCCTTTCAGGGTCGCATTATGTCTATAGAGATACGTCGTTCCCACGTTGCTGGGACACCCAGATAGTACGTGTTCTAGGTACTCATCGTGTGCATGACACATTCTGCACCTATCGCTGGGAATTTCTTGGCATAAAATGTGGTCACGGTATACTAAGGTGAAAATGAAATCGCCCTAGCATGCGAAAATGAAACCATCTCTACTTGAATTAAGCCCTCATGATCTGAGAAAAGGAAAAGTTTGCTCCTTCAACAAGGACTTTTTTTTCTACATTTCAGTGAAAGTTTCCGTATTTTTTCTTGTCGAGTAGCTACTGCCGCTTCGTTCCTGACCATTGTTAGGAGATGATCTCAGCCATTTGCAATTCTTCGTACTATCCTGTTGTTTAGGACAGCTGCAAAGACCAATGGAAAAAGTATCACGCAGGGAGGGGTGGGGGGGGGGGGGGGATCAAAAGTCCCTGAAAAATTTATCACATATTTTATGAATGGCCCCCTAATTTTCTGTGTTGGACAAGTCGCCTTTTTTCGGCAGGAGTATAG
>JAAAKG020129618.1:0-37850 GCA_010014905.2 Druon quercuslanigerum | reverse complement strand
CTCGCCAGTAATCTGCCATTTTCGCATCGCTCAAGAGGCGGCGAAAGTCGAATTTTCGTTGCGCGTATTATGAAAAAGATGGAAAAATATTCACATTACAGAATAGCAAAAAATTTCAACATAATTTGAATTTTACGCATTCTTTTTTTACTTACGCATACTTAACCATGCCAAACCTAACCTCTAAATCATCTATTAGTATCGCTGTAACTCAAATAACGTGTTGACGTGTACGTCAACAATATAATAACAAATATACTAAAAATTATACAAATATAATGAAAAAAAACAATTCTTATTTAGTTTCTTTATCAGTAGTCTTCAGAGATTTTTCTCTTATCTCCATAGTAAGTAAACACAATAACTAATAAGCACATGTACATTAAATAATTTCTATTTTATTCTTTAAAATGTGTATTTCCTTTTTGAGTAATAATTTTAAAGGACCTGAAATATAGGTTGAGAAAGTTGGGCAATATTTTTATAATAAAAAATTTTTTAACACCAAAAAAAGCGGTATAGGACTTAACAAACTTTATTTACTATTTACTGCAAAAACACATTCTTTATTCCTTTATATTTAAACTTCTTCTCTTATATGATGGGTACAGAATTCATATAACATGATTAAAAATTCTACTGTTTTGTTGAATATTTAACTATCTTGTTAAAAATTTATTTTGTTAAGTTAAAAAAAAAACACCCCGCAGAAGTGGTAATATCATATGTTGTAAATTGAACTGCTATTTTTTTGAAGTCCTTTATCATAAAATATTGAAAGATAGGAAAAAGGGGAAAAGAAGAAAATAGTGAATGGAAAAGGGGTAACAGGAAAACAAAAAAATAAAATAGAGGAAATGGGAAAAAAAGAAAATTGATAAAGGGAACAGGGAAACGTTTAAAAGAACAAGGTTAAAAGAGGAAAGAAAAAGCGAAAAGGGAAATAGAAAAAGGGTATAGGGGAAAAGTAAGTGAGAAACCAGTAAGAGTGAAAAGGAAAGGGGATAAGGGGAAATTGTAATAGGAGAGAAAAGATAAATAGAAGGGAAGAATAGGGAAAAAAACCAGGGTGATGACTACGGGAAAATAGAGAAAGAGAAAAGGTGCAAGGGTGAAAAAGAAAGCGGTAAAGGGGAACAAGGAAAAGAAAAGGGTAATGAGAATGGGTGAAAATTGAAAGGGTAAAAGAAAAAGGGAAATGAGGAAATTGTACAAAGAGAAAAGGTTTGAAGGGAACGGGGAAAGGAATAAAAAGGGAATGTAAAAAGAGGAAGGGCACAATGAAGCAGTAAAAGAAAATAGGAGAAAGGAAAAGAAGATAAAAAACTGAGAATTTAAAAAAAGGTTAGAAGGGAAAGGGGAAACCAAAAAGAAGAAATAGGAAAAGGGAAAAATAACAAGGCAAAGGTGAGAATGAGAAAAACCAAAATGTTAAGCAAACAGGGAAATGAAGAAAGGGGGAAGGTGGGAATCGTGGAAAAAGAAAGGGAAATATTAAAGGGGGGATGAGGGAAAGAGAACAGTCAAGGGTAAAAAGGGGAAAGAGGAAAAGGGTTGAGAATGGGGAAAGTTAAATGCGAGGGCAAATAGTAAAAGGGAAAATGGGAAAAGGTTTAAAGAAAAATGGGAATGAGGTAAAGAAAAGAGGAAAACGAGAAAGGGGAACGGATTTAAGCGGAAAAATAAAAAGTTTAAGGGAAATGGCAAATGGCAAAGAGAAATAGGTAAGAAAAACGGAATCGAAAAGTGTAAATGAGAAAGGTGGAAACGGTAAAAGCAAAACGTAATAGGGTAAATGGGAGAATAGGAAGAAGAAAAATGGTAAGCGAACAAAGAAATTAATAAAGGGGGAAAAGGGCAATGACAGAAAAGCAAATGAGAAAAAGAAAAGAGGAAAGCTAGAAAGGGGAACGGCTACAAAGGGAAAAGTTAAAAGAAAAATGGTAAAGGAGAATGAGACAGGGTAAAGGAGAAAGGAAAAGACAGAAATAAGAGAAGCGAAAATAATAGGGGAAAGGGAAGAATAGAAATAAGAAAAATGGTAAGCGAATAAGAAAATTAGAAAACGGGATATGTTAAAAGGAAATGGTAAAGGAGAATGAGACAGAGTAAAAGTTAAAAATGGTTAAAATAGTAAAAAAAGTAAAATGGTAAAGGAGAATGAGACAGGGTAAAGGAGAAAGGAAAATACAGAAATAAGAGAAGCGAAAATAATAGGGGAAAGGAAAGAATAGAAATAAGAAAAATGGTAAGCGAATAAGGAAATTAGAAAAGGGGATATGTTGGAAGGGAAATGGTGAAGGAGAATGAGACAGGGTAAAGGAGAGAGAAAAAGGCGGAGATAAATCAAGTGAAAATAATATATGAAAGGGGAGAATAAGAATAAGAGAAATGGTAAGCGAATGGGAAAATTAGAAAAGGGGAAATGTTGGAAGGGAAAACTTCAGAGGGGGATGGGGGAAAGTAAACGGAAAAGGGTGAAAAGTTTAAAGAAAAAAGCAAGCAGGGAAAAGTCAAGAAAAAATGTTAAAGGGTGAAAAGGGAACAGGGAATGAGGAAAATGGACGGGTGAAACAAGAAAGAGGAACTGTTTAAAAACACCTTTCGTTAAAAATTTGACTTTTTTTGTCGAAAAATTAATTACTTAGTTTAAATTTAACGTACTTTCGTTAAAAATTAATATTTTGGTTTGACATTTATCACCGTAGTTGAAAATTCAACTACATGATCCCACATTAACTTTTTCCCTGGAGATTCATATTTTCAGTTTAAAAATTAAACAATTTTGTATAAAATCGTCTACTTTAATAATATTGTAACAGACTGCTATTAAATTAAACTACTTGCTCCAAAATTTAAGTGTTTTGTTTTTTAGTTTGTTTTATTAGAAACAGTGGATTATGTACCTAGGCACTAAAGTTAAACTTTATACGAGGATGCAGAATTTAACTTCCAAGCCGAAGGTTATTACGATAAAACTGCATCCGAGTACAAAATAACTTTGCTGCCGTAATGCACACGATACTTTATCTGAATTAGGATAAATAAGCGCCCTTTTTTTTTAAAGTGGCGCTCTATTATACCACGTACCCACGCGCATGGGGCAAAGTTATTAGCCTAAAAATCACTTCTAAGTTTAAAGTAGTTTTTAAATGAATTCTTCTCACTACTTTATTTTACTTTTATTTCGCTTCTCACTCACTTCTTCCTCCTTGCTGTCACTTTACGTGCCGCTCACCGCGGTACAATTACGTGCTATTTTGCTGCCGCTCCTCGCGTAGGCAAAGAGCGCTTATTCCGCCTATTTAAGATAAATTAATTTTATCTGTTTAAAATGGTTTAAAATTTCGGTTTAACTTCTTACAATTAGTTTTTTATTAAATTAAAGAATAAACATTGGGTCAAAGTTTAACTATTTTATTGATATATCTTCTCTTTTGCTCAATAATCAAACTATTTGGATCTTATATACACGTTTTGTTTAGAAACCAATTTTATTTTTGATTAAAATCCATGTAGTTCGGTCGAAGACACATCTATTTTCATCAGTAATTTTTTTATAGGAAAATCAACTGATTTTTTGAAATACAATAGATGTCGCCTTTAGATATGGTAATTGTAATTGCGTTTCATATTCAATTCCATATTGTGTCTATATACATTTTATCTACCGTTTATGAACTGTCTTTAATGTAACATGTATATGATATTGAAAATATAGACTTTTATAGTATATGTTTATATTCACCAATTGAGTTAAGGATAAGGGCCAAGGTGGAGACTAAAGTATAATCGATCGCCATCTTTCCAAGTAAGGCAAAGACTGGGTAATGGACACACTAATTCTTACAGTGGTTTATTATAAATTATATAATATTTGTCAGTTTCCAGAGAAAAAACCTCGGTTAGCAAATTCGTTGTAGCTGATATCACATATTTTAAGATAAAAACTTTGTCTTAGGTTGACATAGTTTGATAACAGCTTCAGCCCAATCTAAAGTACATACCAATCTATTGTGTGTACCTATTGACGATATTTCAAACACTCTTGAGTAGCTTAATAAGGTCAACGATTTTCTAAATTTTCGTTACTTTTTAACCAGCGGATTTTGTTTCTTTAGACGAAAGTGGCACCTAGTGACTTAAAAAAACACCTTTTCTTATAATTGATTTAAAAAAACAATGTCTATTAATTTTCGAAGAAAGTTCATAAACAATTTTACCTTTCGTGAGTCATTTTATTGAATAGCTACAATGGTCTTCTGTAATATTAATGTCTTTCAGACAAACAGAATTGATATACCTTTGGTACCATAGTTTCAATCAATTACAAAAAAAATGTTGGGCGTCATTTGTAGACTGACATCTTCAAACACTTAAAAATTTCTTTAGCAAAATGAAGTACTTTTTTGGGGTATGATACTTAGCAATTCAACGCCTTTCCTTTAAAAATGCTCCATGATTTTACGAAATTTAACAATAGAGCCTAACTCAATTTGACATATTTAATTTTCCGTAAAATGGAGAGGGGGCGTAGGAAACAGCGGATTATTCTTAGGTGATAAAAGAGGGTAGGAGGACTATTTAGAGATATAAAGTTGTGGGGCAGGTTACTGCATTTTCAATATATAAGAAAATCTCATTTTAAGAGGCACAACATCAAAATATTCAATATTGGATTTAAAAGTCTCAAGCCTGTGAAACCTTGTGGCCACGTGGAAAACTAAACTTCAAAAATATTAATGCGGGCTTACTTAACAACGGCTCAAATTTTCGGGCTCTTTGGGTCAACAAAATTAAGCTTTCGGGCCTTCTGAGCTAAGTAACCTCGCAACAAATTTAAGCTTTCGTGCTTTCTAGCCCAATTAAGCTCACAACAAAATTAAAAGTCCAGATTTCATGGGCCAACAAATTAAAAAAAGGTTGAGAGGTTTCATAATATTAGATACTGAAAAATTTTACTAACTGCCTCGACAAGCCCAAAAAAAATCATCCTCGCTCGGAGAGAATACCCGAGAACCTGGCCTGGGCCCTCAGACAAGAGTAACAGAAATTCTTGAAAAAGCAAGAAAAAAAGATCAGATGGTTACCTATGATCTTTATTGCAAGAGTGAAAACAAATTTGAAAACTCCTTGTTGAAAACAAAATCACAGCTGTTCCCCGGATTTTTCTTTACGTTAAACATTTCTGAATTGATTAGTGAATAATTCTGAAACTCCTGATTATCAAGTAAACAACCACTATTTAAATCAATTAATTTTTTACTGATTTAGGTTCAAAGATCACGATTCAAAAACTAGGGGCATGAAAGAATGATTAAAGCTTTGCAAACTATAACGCACTGACCTTTTGATATAATTTTCAGTTACATCAAGCATTTTGATACTCCCGCAGATCGCAAACATTGTATTTTGATTTCACTTTAAACGATTGCGGTTTAGAGTTCGTTTAAAGACTTCACTCGAAAAGACCCTACGATTGGGCGGCGGGGACCTACAGGAATTGCAGTGATTTGTTCTCTGGTCAATGAGGTAACCATACCGCTTAGCATGTTTATTTTTGCCCGTACCATATGCCCGACACCCCTCTTATGAACATAAATTCCAGCAAGAGTATTAGAACTCTCCAGTATTGCAAAAACGTCTTCATTTGATGTTGATAGAACAATTTGTTCGTTGGTTGGCATAGGCTCGAAAATTGTATCACTTATTCTCATTTGTACTGTTGTATTAGCAGGAAAAGTGAATCTTCGCAGTTCGAAATGACAATTCATACTCCTATAGGGAATAAGCCGAATCAATCCAAGTTTTTCAACTCCACATTCCTTTCCATCAGAAGACGGAAGCCTTTCAGGTGGAGCTATGTATCTGGCAGGAGTAACCATGGAGCTGCCAGGAGGAGACCTGGATCTGGCACGAAGAGACAATTCGGAACGAAGACGAGAAATCTCAGGTGAATGATGTCTTGCAGAAGAAGGTGAAGAAGAAGAAGGTTCACCACGAGGAACATAAGGAGTAAAGGCGCTAGCAGGTGAACGTTCTACCTGTAAGCCGAAATCTGAAACAAGAACGAAAGAATATTTATCTTTTGTTCGAAAATTAATTTTCTTCATAGCTTGAAATGTTGACTGTTTGGTTACAAATTTAAGTATTTTGTTAAAAATTAAAGATATTGTTAAAGTCATATAATTTAGGTAAAACTCTTTCTTTATTTTTTATTAATTTTATATTTACCCTTTTGCTTTAAAATGCAATATATTTTGACTTTGGACATAAGGAATTGTGATAATATTGATTTCTATATGGTATCTACATTAATTTTATTGAAAAGAATGTATTAACGCATAATTTATTTTTCCCTTTAAAATTATTTATTTGTTCGACACTCAGTTTATGGACGGCCTATTATATAACACGTGCATAATATTTTTAATATAGATTTTTATATTTTATGAGTATAATCACCAATCGAATTAAGGATGAGAGCCAATGTGGAGACCAGATTAAAAACAATCCTCATTTTTCCAAGTGGACCAGAAACTGTTTAATGTACGCGATAATGAATAATTTGCTTAAAAATTTGTTTGCTGATTATTACAGCGGTTTATTATTAATTATATTACATGTACTTTAGTGTTTATCTTATCGATGATAGGCAGTAGGCTTATAATTGTAAGATATTTACATTTCATTTGCCAGTTTTCAGAAAGAATAACCTGTTGACCAAATTCTCTGTAGCTGATATCACTTATTTTTTAGGACTTAACTTTGTCTTCGGTTGACATAATTTGACAACAGCTTCATATTAATTTTAGAGAATGCGTCTTATCTAAAGCCCATATCTATGTCTTGCGTGTGCGTCTCAGCGATATTTATAGCACTCTTAAGTTGCTTTGAACTAGAAGCATAGATCTTCTGATCATTTATATAAAATACCTGAAAGACCTAATGCTTGTAATCATTAGTCTAGCCTTAGACGCAGCCTGGAAAATTGCCTTGTGCAATAAAATAGCTTTATATAATAAAAAAAATATATATAAATATATATAATAAAATAGTTGGCGGCAGAGGACTCATTTTTCGTCCTGATAGAAGCCCCTCAGGAAGCTGGGGCTCTTTGTTGTAGAACGATATTTTTTAGATGTTGTGCCTGGCTACACGTTCCTGGCAATTATCAGGCTAGTTCGGCAGACTGAGACACCCTTTTTGAGCCATGTTGGTCGCAAATTTCTTCCTAGGGAGGTTCAATTTTTTTCCCACACGGTACAACTTATGTTCTATAAAATAGTTGAGAGAGTATGATACAGCACGTATAGAACAGTTCTCGGCCTGGTACTTTAAATATAAGATAAAGATACAGACCTGATAATAGTAGGGCGATAGTAGTGGGGGCTAAAGCGTACGCCTCGCCCTTTGGAAGAGCTTTGGCGGCCTACGCGGTGAACACTAGCCTAGCAAGGGAGTTGCCCATCTCCGGAGAGTCGTGGGACCGGCACCTCTGGAGAAAAAGGTTCTCTAAGTACCTTAAGCTGTTGCTCTTGGTGGTTCGGAACCCACTTTAAACTGTGCGTCCCCCGTCCAGCACCAAAAAAGTGTGTGGGAGATGTGTAAAGAAATAGGGAAGAAGGTGCAAGAAAAATTTAAACCCTCAGGGGAACATTAGAAGCTTCGAGTCCTCTGGATTTGACGTAAAAAATGTAAGGGAAAAAATCGTAGCTGATTTCTTTGAAGAACTATACAGCGAGTAACAAAAAAAAATTGTTTAGTTTTATATTAACAAATTAGCAAGTGAAAAGCCTACCTTAAGATAAAAAATACTCGGATACTTTCGCATTTTGAGCATTTTGTTCCCTAAATAAAATTGATGCAAAATATGTTGGAATTAACTAATACGAACGATCTGTTAACATGTCCTTGAAATGCTTATTTAACTATATGACTTTTATAAACAAGTAAAGATTGAGGTCAAATATTTTTAAAGTGAAATATAAAGTATGGCACTTTTTGGTTAAGAATTTTTTTTTTTATCAAAAATTCACCTAGTATGTTAACAAGCTATTAGAATTAGGCACGGTGTCCAAGAACCTTTTCAAAATCCTTGATCATTGATATTTAAATACTAGCATTTTAATCATGTAATAATTTTGACATAAAATCTTTAATGAACGGTATAAAACAGTATTTTAGACACAAATTTTAGATTTTCAAATTCATTAATTTATTTTAAACAAAAAATGTACTTTCTACTATAAAAGATGAATTTTTAATAAAGTACTTGAAATATCAAAAAAAATTTTTAACATACTAGGTGAATTTCCAAATAAAAAGATAAACTATTAACCAAAACGTGTCATACTTTGTATTTTAATTCAAAGAGGTGAAATTTATAATAAACAAAATGTAAACCAAATTGACGAATTTTTTACAAATAAAGATTTTTTACTGAAGAAATAAATAAAAGTCTTTTGAATTAATTAACTCTCAAAGTACAAACCAAAAGAGAAATTATTCCTAAAAAAATGGCATTTTTCAAAAAAAATTTAAATTTAGCAAACAATTAATTTTCCACAAAACTAGTGCATTTTTATCAAACGAGAAGGAAATTTTAGAGAACATTTTTTGAATACCAATACACGCTTTTGCACTTACCAATTAAATGTCTAGCCAAAGACATCAACATTTATTCAAAAGAATACATTTAAAAAAATGTAGTTTAACTTTCACCCAAGTATATTTTTCATAAAGTAATTTTTCACAAAAAAAATTAATTTTCAACAAAATAGTTCAATTTTTAACTAAAGAAATTAATTTTCAACTAAAAATATATATCTTAACAAAGAAATTATTTCTTCGTAAAGAGATTCAACCAAAATCTTAAAAAAAAGTTACACATTCATAAAAAAATGTAATTTCTACTAAAACAGATGAACTTATAAACCAAGAAGATAAATTTTTAGAAAAATACTTTTTTGGTTTTTGGTTATTCAAATCTAATACTTTAAAGTCGCTTTTCTATCGCTTGTTTATTTTGATATACTAAATATTCTATATATTTTAATTTTTAAAACGCATCACTTTTTTCTGTGTCTTAATAATGTAGAATACTAAAGTTTCAAACCTTTTTATCAATTATTTAAATTTATTCAAAGTCTTTTACTGTTGCAAAGTCATCTTTCATGCAAGAAAATTCAACTCTTCAAATTTCTTAAAATTCATGTATGGTATTTTGGTTCGGAATCTATCTATATGGGTCATTAATTTTTTTGGTGAAAATTCAACTTTTATGTGAAAAATACAATATATTTCTATTTTAAACCTGAGGAATTGCATTTAATATTGAATTTCATATGGTACCTATAACAATTTTATTTGAAAGAATATGTTAGCGTATTATTTAATTGTTTCCCTCTGTTATAATTTATTAACGATCGTATAAGCGATCCTAATTTTTCCAAGTAGAGAAGAAACTTATTCATAGACACACTTATAACTAATTTGCTTAACAATTCTTGGTTTGGTTAATTGGCTGGTTAACAAACTCGTTAAAGCTGATATCACTCATTTCTAGAATAAAACTAAGTCTTAGGTAAACATTGTTTGATAGCAGCTTCAGATCAATGAAACGACTGATGAACGACTGAAAAGCGAACGACTGATCCGTCCGTACAAATTGAGCAAGCCAAAGCATTTGATTATCAGGAATTTTGAAGAGAAATTTGCGGAGTTCAAAATAAACTAAATAACAGCAAATAGGACATAAATAGCTATAAGGATCTGTGCAGCAGCCTTACAGTAGCTGAAGAAAAATGCACACATATCATTGCCAACGAAGTGAAAACATTACGGATTGGCAGCGAGGTGAAAATGTTGGCTTAATAGAAGAAGGACAGATCACATCCCCTTTTATTAGTTAAACTAAGATTATATACACGTCGCTGAATGGTAAATCTCAAATATCTTAACACAATACCATTATGGATACATCCCATATAGTCGCAAATGGACAAGAAAATCTTCTTCAAACAGTCAGGGAAGACAAAGAAGTGGTGCACGGAGAAGTTCTGTGCAATCAGCGCAGAAGGCTGCTGAAAAACTAGTAATCGATATTAAGATCAGGTGTGATAAGAATGCATCAAACATCATCCATCACATGTACTCAAGCCTGAGGGCCCTGATGAAAAAAACGCAGGAGAAAGACTTTCATCAACAGCTTCTTAACAGGAGGATGCACGCCAAGAAGAATAAAGAACTGTCATTTTTGGGTCACCCTTTGTCCTTTTTGTCTATTGCAGACCATAATAATTTATATCGCAGTCGTGAGACGTAATTACAATTGAAACAATAACGCGATTGCTCCAAGAGAAGAGGCTACATTCTGAAATAGCACACTTGAAATTTCGCAGTTATCTCTGTGGATAAATCTTAACTATACTAATATTCGACTCTTCGATAAGAACGATTCCCAATGTAAAGACCAAAATATAAGCGACCCTAATTCTCTCTAAGCTAAAGAATAATTAATTATGTGCTAGTAAATAATTTAGTTAACAGTATAACTAGTAATTATTTTAGTGCATCATTAAAGGTTAGACCGTTTCCCGGACAAAATTGAATTATCAATATAATTACCATCCTATCAGAATCTGGTATAATAATAAAAACATCTGGCTTCTCTTAAGACGGCTTGGACTTATTCCTTCTTAACACTTGGCTCCTAATAACAATTTCTCACCTGCAAAACTCCTAAGCTCTTCTCCTGAGGTCCCTCTACTTTTGCTGATACTAATTTATTATTTTCTGACATATTGCAGGAAAACCTAATAAAAAAACTGTTTGAGTTACAGTCGTGTTCTGGAGGTTCTGATTGCATTTCAATTAAACTCATTCGTCTTGCCTTACCAGTCATCGGTTCTATTCCGTTGCACATCTAGAATGCATCTCTACATGTGGGAATATTTCCTGATGCATGAGAAGAGAGGATTACTCTCCCTGTTCCTATAATATCTACCCCTACCTCTTACAGAGACTTTCATCCTATATCGACCCTATGTGCCTTGTCTAAACTTTTCGAGTGCATTGACCATCAGCAACTTACTTCACAAATTGAAACAAATTGTTCAATAGCCCTAATGAAATCTGGTTTCCATGCTAGGCATAGTCCAATTACAGCTTGACTTAAAGTAACTTCTGACCTGAAACTTGTATTTGATAGAAGCGAAATAACGGTTTTTGTCCTTTTTTAATTTTTTAAAACGTAATGATGCTGACAAGTCTCAAATAGCTTTGCCTCTCAAACACGGTAGTTAAATGTTTAAAATCGTATCTTACTAATCAGTCTGAGAGGGTGAAAATAAGCCATGGCGAAAGGTCAGTTTGTGAGTAGGTTAAAAGTGATATCCCTCTGAGATTCATGTAGGCCCCGTCCTACCACCATGTAAGTGTGTGGGAGGTGTATAAAGAACAGGGAAAAAGGTGCAAGAGAAATGTAAACCCTTAGGAAACCAATTAGAAGCTTCCCTTAAAAATCCAATAAATTATCTTCCATTAATTATAATTAAATTATTATGCTTCTTTAAATATACTAGCTTAAGGCCCTTTATTCTCTTTTTTCTCGCCCCTTTCACCAATCACATCTAGTTAGATATTTTACTACCTATTTCGTCAGTTGCCCTACCTGATAAAAAGTAACGGATGGGTGGCCACCGAACCGAATCATTATATAATTGAAAACATTGCTTACAAGAAATATGCAGCAGGTTATAAAAGAAAAAAATGGGTTATTTTCATATTTACAAATTAACGAGTGAAAGTGCTACCTAAATATGCAAGATACTTGGATATTTTTTAAAATTTTTTGTTTGGGATGTACGTCAGAGCAATACTTACGTAGAATTTTATATAATTAGAGTTATTTTTAAATTTATAATCCAAAGCATATCTCAGACATTTTGCGCTCTGAAGATTTCTTTTCTCTAAAAAACTTGATGAAAAATTTATTAGAGTTAACGAACATGAACGATCTGTTAGTATATTGTAAAAATGGTTACTTATTTATATAAATTTTACAAACAAATTAAGAATGAGGTCAATTGGCATTCTTTAAATTTCTTTTATTCGACGGAAGTTAAATAACGACAGATTATTGAAAAAAAAAATCATTTTCATTATTTTATAAAAAAGCTACTAAGCTAATTAAAAACTTGAAAACCTTTAATCAAATAAATGTAGCTTTTCGGGGTCTAATGCCAATGACTCAGAGAGGGCCATGTTCATTACAAGAAATTTTCGGGTATCGTGATTTGTTATTTAGTTAAATAAAGTTTACAAAATACGCATTTTTTATTTTGCTTCTAACAGATTTTGTTTCTTTCAACAGATTTAAATATTGATGATTTTGCTATTGAATTTTCTTATTTTGATTAATCCATGACCGTTAAGTTCTAGAGAAGTTTATGAAATAAATTAAGTTTTATTCTAGTTAATGATCTTAAGTTATTTCAAAGGGTACCAAAAAACCTTTAGAGATTGAATATATTTCAAGGGGTTTTAAAGAATTTTGTAAGATTTCCAAGAATTTTAAGAAATTCGACCAAATTCAGGGATTTATTGTATTTTACAGTAGAATTTTAATCTACTACGATGAAAATTCAACCAAATGATTAAATTATAAAACGAAGAAGATTGAACTTAAAATGAAAAAAAGGAACATTAACAACGAAATTGTCTTATTTTCAAAGTAAAAAACGAGTTTTCAAACCATAAAACGGATTTTGTGTATAAAAATATCAATGTTTAATTAAATACTAAAATTTTTGTTAATAAAAGATCAATTCTAGGTCAAAAAATTGATAGCAGATTTTTCAATATAATATAATTCTACTTTCAACAATAAAAAATTGCATTGGTTCTGTTTTTTTCATTTCTAATTTAGGCCAAAAAAGCAGATAAAGGTGAAATTTCTTGAAAGGAAGAGTATAAAAGGAATTTCCTAAAAAGTCATGAAAGAGGAAAAATAGGATTTTTGAAATAAAAGCATCCAAGAATTTGTGTTCTATTTGGTGAAATTAGACTTTTTTCTTCCTAAAATGACTACAATTAGGTAGCATTAAAAAACTTATTATTGGTGTAAGCGATTGCGGTTTACAATGAGTTTAAATACTTCACTTGAAAACACCCTGAGATTGTGCGGCGGACACCCACAGGAATTTCAGTGATTTCTTTTCGGTTTAATGAGGTAACTATGCCACTTAACATGTTTATTTTAGCCCGTCTCATATGTCTAAAACCTTTCTTCTTAAAATAAATCCCAGCAAGAGAAGTAGAACTCTCCATAATTGCATAGACGTCACCATGTGATGTTGAGATAACAATTTGTTCATTAATTGGCATAGGCTCAAAATATGTATCATTTATTCTCATTTCTACTGGTAAATTGGCAGGAAAAGTGTATCTTCTCAGTTCGAAAGTCAGATTCGTATTGCTCCAGGGACAAAGCCGAATCAATCCAAATTTTTCAACTCCATATTCCTTTCCATCAGGAGAAGGTAGACTTGTAGGTGGAGCTATGTGCCTGGCAGAAGGAACAATTGACCTGCCAGGAGGAGACTTGTACCTGCCACGAGGAGACATGGACCTGATACGAATAGGAGGGTCGTCAGGAAGACGAGACCTTTTAGTTGAATTATGTCTTTCAGAAAAAGGAGAAGCTCCGCCACCAGGAACATAAGGAATGAAGGCACTATTAGGTGAACGTTCTACCTGTAAACACAAATCTGCAACAAGAAAGAGATGATTATATTCTTCTTTCTCTTTTACGTTCTTTCCTTACATCCAAAATGATTTCATAGAAGCCAATAAGGTAATCGAACTATTTTTCTTCAAAACATAATTTTTTTTTAATAATGGGTCTACTATTAGATGTTAGGTACATAATTAATCTCGTCTGGTTAAAGGTTAGACTATTTTGTTTAAGACTTAACTATATTGTTAATTTAACATATGAGAAAAGAACAAATAAACATTTGTAAAGAAAAGTCTTATTGCGTCGACTTTTGTCAAACTCTTTATTCAGCAACGGACATTTCGGAATCAGACTTGATCGATTTGAGCTTGCAGCTTATGCGTGTTAAAAAGTTACATTGTACATTAAGTATGTAACTATTTTGTTAAGAATTCGTCTACTGTAGTGGAATACAACTGTGATTGTAAAATCACTTTTTTTCTTTAAGATTTATATTTTCTGTTTAAAAATTAAACATTTTGGAACAAATTTCTCTTCTTGCCTTGAATTCCTAACAGACTGCTATAAAGTTAGACTATTTGGATAAGAATTAATCCATTTTGTTTTTGGGTGCTTTTGTTGGAGAAACCATATTTTCCGATTTAAAATCTAAGGAATTGCGTTTCATTTTAATTCCATATGGTATCTGTACTAATTTTATTTAAAAGAATATATTTACGTACTTGCTTTGCCCCTGTTATAATTTATTTATTGGCAACTCAGTTTATTAACGGCCACTTATAAAACACAGGTACAATATTTTCAATCTTGATTTCTTTATTAAATGCTTTCACTCACCAATAGAATTAAAGATGAGGACCAAGGTGGATATCAAAGTATAAAAGATCGTCATTTTTCTAAGTAGAGCAGAAACTGAAGAATGGATGCACTTATTAATAACTTCCCTAAAAAAATTATTACTTATTATCACAGCGATTCGTTATTTAGTATATCAAATACACTACCGTTTTTATCTTATCAATTATAGACGTTAAGCTTATCTTCTTAAAATATTTACATTTTATTTGCCAGTTTTCAGAAACAAAAACCTTGGTTAGTAAACTCGTTAAAACTGACATCACTCATTTCTAAAATAAGACTTTGTCTTAGGTTGATATAGTTTGATAACAGTTTCAGATTATTCTTGACTCATTTGTCTAATATAAACCCCATACCAATCTCATGTATGTACGTCTCGACAATATTTAGAGCACTCTTAACTGGCTTTAAACTTGCAGTATAGATCTTCTGGTCATCTATATAAAATAACTGAATAGACTCATGTTCGTAATCATGACTTTCGTCTTAGAGGTAGACTATAGAAGTAACAGAGTATTCAATTTGTTGTCCTGATAGGCGTCTAGATCGGGTATCTGTACAGACGCACCTGGCAGTTAGCAAGTTATTCTGGTAAACTCGTGCACCTTTTTTTGAGCCCCTAGGCGCTTTCTTCACCTCTTCGCCAGTCAATGGTAGACATTTCTCCCTAGATGTCACTAAGTTATCACAAAGCTCCTTTAAGTGGATGATATTCTTAGTGCCATCCTTCAATTTATGTTGGATCTTGTAAATCTCTTTCCAAAATATTTCTACCTCCTTGCATTTGGGCAGATGTTTTACAGAAACAGGGAGATCGCTGAGAGACCAGGACGTCTATTTTCTTCTTTATTTTCCTGCTTGAGCCATATAAGACCCGTATTTTGTCAATAATAGATTACTTAATTATATGCCAGAGTTTATGTATGCAATCATATACTGAGAACGGGATGCATTCTGCGTTAGTTAGACGGCCCATCTGCAACTAAGCCGTTGTGAGAAAAAAAAAATTTCCTATAAGAAGCCTTAAGCAGTTAACAGGTTTAGACCGCGGAAAAGGAAATTTGTCGTATCGCTTTTCGGGATATGAATTGCATATCAGAAATGTTTCAGAAAATATGAAATAATAATTTTGAAAAGAATTTTAAATAAAAGGTTTGGACCGCGGAACCTTAAACTAAATCCGATTCTATTAGTCTACATTTTTCCAATACCATATGGGGTAGTAAATTCCCGATATTGTCAGCGCATATATTCGCAAATGAACAAGCAAATCTTCTTCAAATTGTCAGGAAACACGACAAAGCGGGCCACGGTGTGATTTTGTGTAATCAGCGATGAAGGCTGCTTAAAAATGAGTAACTGAGCTTAATTTCAGGAGTGAGCAGAATGCATAAAAAACTATTCATCACATTTATTTATTTCTGAAGAACCCTCATGCAGACAACGCTAGAGAAAGTCTTTGACCAACAGCTGCTTATCAAGAGGGTGCACGCTGAGAAGAATAAAAAGAAAGAGAGGTGTGAAGACCTTATAAGAGAGTTATGATAATTGTACAAAAAATATTGTTAGGCTAGTCCTTAAATCGCACTTAATCTTTTGAATTACAGCTGAAACGTTACCGCAATTTCAGCGAGAGTACAGGAGAGTTTCGAAAATGGCACCCCTTTTAGGTGAAAACTCAAGGTTGCCTCTATTAGAAAATCTCAGTAATGCATTATTCTCTAATTAAACTCTGCGATAAAATTAAGAACGATAGCCAAGGCAGAGAACAGAGTATAAGCGATTTTCATTTTTTCAACTTAAAGAAAAACTAATTATCCGCTGATAAATAATTTAGTGAACAGTATAGCTATCAATTATTTTACCGCATAATTAAAAAGATTAGACAATTTCCACAACAAACTTAAAAAATTAAAAACGGTTAAACTAATATGACCTGTTTTGAAAGTACAACTTTATCTAATATAAAAAAGTTTAGCAACTAATTTTTGGCGAAGGTAAAATTACATAAAAATAACTTGCACAGCTTGTGCTGTTTTAAGGAATAAACAATTTTATTTTTGAGTCTAGATATTTAGTAATTGTTTTTCAAAATATTTTACTATCTTTGTCGATCTTATGGGCAATTTAAATATTTTGAATAAATTTAAACTACTTTTTATGAATCAAGTTAGTGTATTTCTGTGTTCCGATAAGAACCTGTAGCTAGTTATTTTCGGCAGAATTCATATCTTTATCAATTACTGATAGCCTCGACAGATAGCCTCGACAATTTTGCACAATCCTCAATATATCTAAAAACTTCTAAATGACTTTATAGATTAAATATTATTCCAAACTTTCAAGTGAATGTTGGAATAATTTTCAACGAGAAATCGAATCGTGACCTTTAATTTGACCTTAAGCTTTATTCAAGATCAAATTTGTGTTTTTAATTGGGAACCCCCATTTTTCACATCGACAATCGAAAGAGTGGGAAATTTTACGTCATGTGTCTGGTGTTAATTTAAAGGTCTGTTCTTTTTATTGCCAATTTCAAAAATAGGAGTTCCTATTCAAAAACACATAGTTGACCTTGAAATAACCTTGAAGGTCACGCTCAAGGTCAAAATGATATTCACCTTTTAATTTCTCGTTGAAAGTTTCTCCAAGATTGTACTTGACCCATTTAAATAATAATTTATCTGGACAGTTATTCAGGTGTTGCCGCCCCCGCAATCGCAGCAACTACTTTTTATCCCTTAATTTCCTTGTAGTGGCAAACGATGTTTTTCTGCACAAATTTGTCTTCAGTTTAATATTTTGATCTAATTTCAAGATGACTAGTGATCAAAAATACTTGGATACTTTTTCCAATTTTTTGTTTGGAAAATACGCGAAAGCAATACTTATGTACTATTTTATTTAAATAAACTGTCCGTCTATACTAAAAATCGTTACTTATTTGTATAAATGTTATAAAGAAATTAAGATTTAACATTACTCTTCAATTAGCAGATTTTGCCCTTCCAACGGGAGTAACTCTAAAAGACTTAAAAATCTCCTTCTCCGATTATAATTATCAAAGAATTACAATTTTTCAATTTATGAACAAATTAAAAAGAACTAATTCAAAACTTGACTACTGTTTATTAAATAAATGCAGTTTTTTAAAAGTCGACTGCTAATGCTTCAGAGAGGACCTTTTTCATTAAGAGAATTTGTCAAGTGACATCATTTGTTATTTAAATAAATACATTTTTTTAACAAATACCGATTTCTTAAAGTTGCTCCCGACAGATTTCTCTCCTTTTAACGGAATTAAATATAATTAATTTGGACATTGTTCTTTCTTATGTAATTTAATCAATGATCTACTTCATTTTTATAAATTATATTAAGAAAAATAGGCGACTTTGCAAAAAACGAAGCGTCTCTGATACAACTAGAAAACAATTTTTTTTAGTTATTTATTAGCCTGCATTACATTTTAAAATTGAATTTTTCGCAGAGATAACTTTAGATCGATAAACAAAGATCTGTTTTTTTGAAATATTTTTTCCAAGTGTAAGGATATTTTGATACACTGTTTGATAAGCTATAATTTATTAAACGGAAAAAACGTGCGTTGTTTCAAACCGGAATCTGCAGCAAGTGATCCATGTCACAAGACAATTGAGAAGTCGAGGTACAAAAGGAGATAACCAACATTTTTTCAAAGTGCGTTTTCTTGCATTTTCTAATAAAAACAGATACCCTACATTCTTTTCAGAAATAATGAATTTGTTCACCTTTCTAAAAAAATAATTAACCAAGTTAAGCTTGGGGCTGACAGCCGAGTTCCCAAATTACGACATAGTGTATCTCCGCATTGAGTTTTATGTAAAATCGATACTCAAATTTTTCAGGAAGAGCGTATCGCGGGTGTCCAGAAAAAACAATTGGGAAATCGGCAATCGGAAAAGTTTTCTTTTCCCCATACTATAGACCTAAATAATGGAAGCGAGAATTACATCGAGGAAGTGGAGGTAAAGAGTTGTGACAACTTGACTTATGCCATTACGTAAAAGAAGTAGGGGCGCTGTGGACTTCAAAAAACTCTCTCACTAGAGGAAATATGTCTTAAATCAAAAAATGATTGCTATAGGGGCCAATCATGTGGGGCACCAAATATACAGAATTAAAAGTTCTTCCATAAGAGCTGAGAGATAGTACACGCAAAGTCATAGTTATGTAGTTGCAATTAAAAATCCACAACTTACCCTAAAGTTAGGACTTTTTTCAGATTAGATAGCTTTCCATGAATACATTTCAGAGCACGTTTAAAGAGGCTCATTAAGTATTAAGGTTTAGGCTCAACATCTTCAGGAGAGTATCCTTGGGATTTGAAGTCGATTTGTGAGAAGACTCGAAACTGAGTTTGTGGTCTCTTTGCACTTGTGGCACATGAATCACCTAAGTGGTACACATGCTCCATGGACGCTGGGCAATTTTTAATAATGCAAACACACACACACACACGCCCAGCCACACACAAACACATGGACTTACATAAGACAATAGGCCAGTACTTTCAGTCTGTGCATCTAACTGATGACCTCAGAAGGATCACTCCGTCCACCCTAGTATGACCGTCTTCTCTTCTACGGCCTCGTATGGCTACTGCCGGATGGAAGAGTGGGTGAGGATCACTTTGCCAGAACAAAGGAGGAGATCGTTTACGGTGCGAGAGGCACACCTGGCACCTGAGAGGTACATTCTTAAAACGTTGGTAAGAACGAACACACCGAGATCCAAAAACGCTTAGCGAAGAGGGCTAGATTCGGAGTAGCACCTTAAGAATAAACACATTACAACTAACTAAATGCACTAGGTAGAGAGTTAAAGGGGAACTGCAGTGAAAGGTTTCTGGAAAGAAAGAAAATATGGACAAGGGGAAGGTACTGAAATAAAAGGAAAAGAAAGGTATTTGAATAGGAGCGGATGTTCGAAATAGAAAAAGAGTTGATTCAAATAGAAAAGAATCTGGGTAAGAAATAGAAAATGAACATAAGAGAATGCAAATATAAGAAGAATTATTAATAATAAAAGTAGAGAAATATAAAAATATTGGGAGTTGAAAAGGAAAACAGGATTTAAAAAAACTAAGCAGGAGAGGTAGAAGAACTTTTAGAAATTATTATATAATAATAAGATTAAAAAAAAGTAAAAAAAAAACACTTTAACGAGTAAAAAAAAAAAAAGAACAAAAAAAATGGTAATGCGGCCTTTATTACATAAAGACAGTTTTATTCCTGTAAGACGCAGAGAGCTTTGACAACTTTCTACAAGCAAAATCTTAATACAAAAGACAATTGGTTGATTTTCAAAAATCTCGTCCGTCATTTTGGATTCGCAATTTTGAGTTTTGCAAATACTACTTCAGATTCGTGACTCGCGACCCTAAGAACCTTCGTAAACCAAATTTAACCAAACTCGGCTGATTTGAAAAAAATTGTCCGCAATATTGGTTTATGGTCCGGCATATTGTATTTTTGTCCGCTATTTTCTGTTCGCCATATTGAATTTTGCAAATCTGACTTTAGATTCGTGATCAGCCATCCCAAAAATCTTCGTAAACTAAATTTGGCTGAAATCGGCTGATTAAAAAATTTGCCCGCCATATTGTACTCTTGTCCGTCAATTATTAAAAATTTAGTTCAAAAACAATCAAAATGGTAGTAATTATTTCTTTTTTTAAAGCTTTTGATTCAAGCACTCGATTTTTATATTGTTTTCGGCCGGCATTCTGTGCTACCGTATTTAAATTTTCAAAAACGCCACACGCAAACAGAGGGCGGTTCCAAAAAGAAACATTCCAAGACCAAGATTATTCCAATCCATCAACAGGAATTTTGAAGAGAGCGGTGTTACTGTTGAGGATTTGGTTCGCAATGATAATAAGAGCCACAAGCCGGTTATTCCTGTGGTAACTTTTCTGATATATAATATTCCAATATTCCTATATACATTTGGTTGCCTTCGGAAAAATTAAGCCACAAAAAGTTTGGCGCCCTGGAAATTGGTTTTATTAAATCAGATAAAACATTAGTTGTTTACGACTGCTTTATCGTAAATGTACGACGTTGCCAAATTTAAAAAAATCAAATTTAGAAAATCCACTTCTGGTTCTCGCTAAGACTTTTTAGGTAATTCTCTACGATAAGCACTTTAAATTAAGAAACACTTTAATACGAAGTTGTCTCGATAGGGTGACGAAGCTTAAATAGAGCGACCCAGAGCGTCGCTTTAAAATATGTGCTCCGATTATCGATCAGCTGTGCGCGCTACTTATCATCATAATGTGCATACTCTCAATTGCGGACTGAAGACAGGGGGTTAGTATCATATAATTCTGTGGGGGCTTTAATAATTCGGTGTCCCTTGAAATATTTTAAAATAAATATTTCGTAGTCTTTGAGATATTAGATCGTCGTCTTTCTTCTCCTGTTGAGCTTACGAGCAAGACCTAAATTACAGAACAATCCCCTGCTAATTTTAGGATTATATCTACAGTCCAGCACAAGCCAAGCAGGTCACCTGGGCCTGAGCTGCAGAAGTCTCATCCTAACAGATGAAATTGATGAGGGAAAACTTCACGCTGAGAGGCAAAACTGGATTGCACACCAGATGGATGAGTCTTGCAGTGGCAATCCAGGGACTTGAGGGCATTCCAGTGTTATATCTTTTCCTTAAGGTTCGACCTTAATTTAATGCTGGCTACCTTTAATGAAAAAAGCGCGAGAATTTGAATACCACTGTCGCAGTATGAGCAGAGTGGCGAGTTGGCCGATCATTCTGATCTTCTCTTCTTATCATTGATATCCTCGAAAATGTGTATCCATGATGCTATGACTCCGCCTTAATTACATGTAAAAAATCATTGCAAATCAGCCATAAATATACTCTAATTTCAACTAAATCAGTCCTGGAGTACTGTGTCACCCCTGAGTTCAAATCATAAAATTACCAGATTTTGCTTCTGGTCACAGAACTGCCTATAGTGGTTTACCAAATAAATGGCAACGTCTCAAGTAAGAACGTAAAACCCCAAAAAAATATCAAATATGTTTTTAAAGTTGAAAAGTTTGGATAATTCTGAATAAAAATAAATCTGAAAAATTACCTCACTTCAAATATTGGACTGTCATGCACAAATCCTTTAACCAATGCTTTTTATACGCCTTCAAATATATTTTGCCACAGATACTGCAGCAGTTACATTTACATTCTGAAACCACTGATTATTTTGTGACATACGCAATTAACATCTCAATCAGTGAATTTATGAATGATTCATATTTAGAGATTAAAGTCAAAAATTAGGGGTATCAACGAAAGGTTAAAACTTTGAGAAACAGAACACAAACATTATATTTTAGTTTTACATCATTTTTAATAATTGCTGCAAATGATCAAACTAATTCTAAGAAAAATTTGTTCACTACACTGTTAATAAAAATAAAAATAGATTATAAAGAATTTCTACCTTAAAAAATAGCCAAATAGTACATTTGTTACTTAAGGTAGTCTAAAAAATTACTAACTTATATTTAGTGACCAGATATAATGCTTAGGTTTCATTTCCACGTGATATGTGATCAATTCCATAGAAACAACTTTATTTATTTCATTAGCAATACCTGATACGGATATTTGTTTATAAAAATTGCTTCCAAAATAACAAATTATTTATTACATATTATCAATTTAATAAAAAAATATTTTTGTTCATAATTTGTTAAAATTTATTCCGAATAGAGTGAAAAATCGACTACAATTTGCACGATACCACTTTTATTCACTTGTTTGTTTGTAACAAATTTAGTAAATTTTTTAACATTTGCATTGCTAGTGGACATCTTTCATGGATAGTTTTTTTTAGTTCAATAGGAATTTTAGATTTAATTAAACCTTTTTTCATTTTTGTTATTAAATTAGTTTTTGTTTCATATATTTGTTTATTAATGACTTTTCTGCTGACAATATGGCACAATATAAATTTTGTACAAAAAATAATTTTTACGCTTTAAAAACTGATTAGGAAAGCTTTATATTACTTTAAATGAATATTCAGCGACTCATATAATACTAATAATTTGTTTGTTCTACCATTAATTTGTTATAAACCAATTCAATGAACGAATTGACAAATAGTGTTATTAGTGGTTAACAAATTTTTTGTTTGCTGAAAGTGCTTCATATTAATGTAGGAATAAGATTTTTGAAAATTATTATTCCTTCCAATTGCCAGAAGATTTAAGTTATTATATTTTACTAATAATTAGAAAAGTTTTTTTTTAGGTTTTAGATTTGTTAGATTTGTTTAGTTGATTTCTCAAATATTGTCGCGACTAGCAGTCACGATTCCAACGACTTGAAACATTTCCAGCGCTAAAAATTCTAATTGATAGGGCCTTCTACATTGAAAAACTGCCCCTTACAAAAAAGTGCTGATAATGTGCAAAAAAATGTTATCAGTTTATAATATTTCATAGCCATCTGAAATTACCAAACGCTTTTCTAAAAACCACCTATAATATTATTTATTAAATTAATGTATAATATGATTCATCTATCAGGTATTTGATTCCAAGAGTACATGTCGACGAAAAGATCAAAATGAAAACCGAGAAAAGGGTAAAAAATGCAAGAAAAACGTAGTTACTAAACTTGTTAAAACTAGTTTCATGGATTTCAAAACCGCAATTTTATCTTAAGTAAACAAGCGCATCAAACAATCTTCGCCACGAACTAGCGTTTAATCTAAAACAAACTTGATAAATGACATACGTGAATTACCTATTACTATACTACTCGAAATATTATAATAAAACTCTTTTCAAAATATTATATAAGAATTATTAAAAATTTCTTTAAAATGCAGTAGTCAACCGCTTGTCTGATCATTTATCGGAAGTTATAGCAAAGGAAGGAATAAAGATAGGATTAACTTTTTTTTTAATTTGGCAACGACGCATTTTGTCAAATTAGCAGCCGTAACAAAATAATATTTTACCGGACTCAATAAAATAATAATAATAAAAACGTAAAACTCAAACATTAATTATATATTTTTTAAAAATTGAAAAGTTTCGACAGTTCTGTGAAATGTAAAAATAGCATTTCAATCAGTAAATTTATCAAGATTCATATTTAGAGAGTAAAGTAAGAAATTAGGGGTTCCAACGAAAAATTAAAACTTGACGAACCAGAACATACTAACTTTTTAATATAATAACCAGTTACATAAAGCGTTTCGGTCCTAAAATAGATCAAAAACATTTATATTTTAGTTTTACATTTGATTAAATAATTTATATAAATTAATCACTCGAAAACAGCCTGAGATCGGGCGGCGGACACCAACTATAATATCATTGATTTCTTCTCGAGATAATATGGTAACTATACCGCTTTCCATGTTTATTTTCACCCGTCTCATATTTCCAGCCATCCTCAAATAAACATAAATTCCAGCAAGAGCATTATAACTCTCTAATACTGCAAAGACGTCGCCATCCATCGTAGATAAAACAATTTGTTCGTTAGTATGGATAGGCTCATAATGGTTCTGTCTTAACATTTTTAATCGTTTATTGCCAGGAAAGGTGTATCTTCGAAATTCAAATATCCTGCTCTGATTATGAAACGGAATAAGACGAAGGAATCTAAGTTGATCAATTCCACATTCCTTTCCATCAGGAGCTGGGAGGCTTGTCGGCGGAGCTATGATCATTGGAGAAGGAGCATTGGAACTGCCAGGAGGGGACTTCGATCTGGCATGAAGATGCCTGGACCTGGCAGGAGGAGTCCTGGACCTGGCAGGAGGAGTCCTGGACCTAGAACAAACAGGAGTTTCGGCAGGAAGACCAGAACTCTCAGCTAAATCTTTTTTTTCAGAAGAAGAAGAAATAGTAGAAGAAGAAGTTTCGCTGCGAGGAGCATATGGAATAGGGGCGCCATTAGGCAAACAGTCAAATTGTGAACTGAACTCTGCAATAAGAAAGAGATGATCAGAATGGATTTTGCATTAACGCACATTTTTAAGGTATCAAAGGAAAGGCCAAGTGAGTGAACCAGCTATTTTGGATAAACTTTCCAGAAGAGAAATCAGTTTCGAAATTTTAGAGACCATTTATAGGCACACTGAATAGGCACACTAAATAGAAACCCATAAAATTATGAAAAAATTTAAAAATTTGGTTTGCAAAACTGAAATCGTCAAAAAAATATTCTGTTCAAGGAAACATTTTTCAAACAAATAATTTTGTTTGTAGAGCATATTTTTTCCAGAAAAAGAAACTTTTATTGATTAAAATGCAATTATTTAAAAATATTAATATTGATTATAATATTTTAATTTTTGGAATCATGAAAAAACTATTTTGGTCAGATACCTGACTTTTGACACGACTAGCTTAAATGAGGTATACATATTAATTTTATTTAAAATAATATATTTACCTTTTGTTCACTCGTCTCTCCTAATATACTAATTTAGATAGAATGCAGATATCTTCGATAAATGTTTTATGTGCGCTAAGCTTAAATTTTTTCTCAATTATAAATAATTATGTATTTTGATATTACTATTATATTATGATATTTACCAATATAATTAAGAATCACCGCCAATGTGGAGGCCAAGATTAAGACAAACTTCATTTTTCGAAGTCGAGGAAATATTGATTAATTTAAGCGCTAATAAAAAATTAGTGTAACAGTGACGCTATTGAATATTATGATACTTTATTATAGATGATATCAAATGTACCACAGTCCTTATCTTATCGATTGTAAGCGTCAAGCTTGCTTCTGTGCGTTATTTATATTTCATTAGTAAACTTCCACAAAAAACCTTGGTTTCAAAATTCATAAAAGATAACATGAATAACGTTTAGAATAACGTTTTTTCTTCTAAAAAGTGATGCATATCGATAATTTTTTGAGAGGATTGCGATTTTCTTGAAATACGATTAGATGAAACTAAAATGGGAAATAAAAAAATCCGATCGAACGATACGATCATTTCGACAGGTGCGTTGCGCTAGCACCACCAGAACAGTATTTCAATATTTCTTTATGCTACAGTTTTAAGCTCTTTTTATTTTTTTGAGCACAAATGCCAATTTTTTGGGCTCTTTTAGATTGTTCAAAAAACATGCTTTTGGTTGGAGGTGCTGGCCGCCAGCACCTACACGAGAGAACATTAGAAAAAATTAACACAACCAACCGGGCTAAAATTTTGGACTTTTTGGGGCTCACAAAAACGGCAAAAATTATTTTTAAACAAGAAATTCTGCCTTTTAAAAACCACTCTTTTTATAGAATTTCGGGCTCTTTATTTTTCTCAAATAAACAGACGGCTTGCTGAATGTGCTGTTCATGAGCATCTCCACTACATAAATTTTTTTAAAAAATTTTAAATAAACAGCGCCAGAATTTTAGGCTTTTTTAGGCTCTTGAAAAATACGAAAATTATTTTTTTCTAAACAACTCCCATCTCTAACAAACTATCCCTAAAATAAATTATGCACTTTAACTATATGTGAGCATATCAGATTTTTAAGCTTTTTTCGGTCCTTCTTTGTCACCAATACCGACTTTTCGGCTATTTTATTTTGCTCAAAATAACAATGTTTTAGAATAATAATGTCTTCTAAAAATTACCCTTAATTAATTTTTGCATCCAGCCTAAATGCAAGGAAATCCAAATTGTGGGCTATTTTTGGGTTCCTCAAAATAAATTTTTTTTCCAAAAATTATCCCTCACCTTTAGAAAAGTACCAAAGAAAAAGATATACGATTCATACAATTCGCTCTCAAGAAACTCCTAACTGTACCCAATATTCCAAAGTAAAAAAAAAAAATAATATCCTTGACTCAAAAAGCTGAAAAATTTAATATTCTCATATTTTCTTAGAGGCCATACTCTAATTCAAGGGTAGTATTTAGAAAAAAGAAGTCGTTTTTTAAAGACTAATTTTCGCATTTTTTAAGAGCCCAAAACCCCAAATTTCTAAAGAGCTTACATATAATTTGTGCTCATATTTTATTTCAAAGGTTGTTTTTAAAAGATAGGGGTTTATTTAAAAAAATTAATTTTTACCCTTTTTTAAAGCCCAACAAAGCTTAAAATTCTGGCACGTTTAAATAAATTTTTTTTTTCATTTTCTGTAGTGGAGATGTTGGCGGACTGGACCTCAACTTAAAAGTAGTATTTTTTTATTTTGATATGATTCGCAAAATTTTCAGACTTTTTTTTTTACATAAGAAATATGGAATTTTTTTAAATAAAAGGTAATACATTTATCTTTATGTTTCCAAATTTATCTTTTTAGTAACAAATTTAACTTTTTGATCAGGAATTTTTTTAATGATTTAAAAATTTGTCTTTTTTCTTAGTAAATTAATATTTTTGTTAACAATTTTTTCTATTTACTATAAAAGTACTATCTAATTTGTTTAATAATTTATTTGTTTGTTTCGGTTTAGTGTTCTTTTATAGTAAATTATTCTTTCGCTTGAAATTCTCCTTCTGGTGAAAAATTTAGCAACTAGGTTCTGACGTTGAACTACTTTCATAGAAATAAAAAATTAACCATTTTTCTCTCTTTCTTAAAAATTAAACTTTTTGGAATAAAATTTTTAAATCTTATTAAAAGCTCTTTCTTTGTGGTGCTAAATTAATTTTTTTTTTCAGAAATTCATTTTCTTTTGTAGAAAATTCAACTTTTTCGTAGAAAATTTTTGAAGATGATTGAAACATCGTCTTTTTTGCTAGAGAATTTATCTTCTGCTTTGAAAATTCAATTTCTTGTTTGAGAATTCTTCAATTTTATAAAAAATTCGTCTTTTTAGCTGTAAATTATTTTTTTTCCTCAAAATTACCCTTTTTAGCTAAAAATTTAACTTTTAGGCTGAGAAGTCTTTAATTTTATTGGAAATTCATCTGTTACGGAAGAAAATTAACCCTTTGTTTAAGAATTCACCTTTTTAGTTAAAAATTAAATCTCTTGTTTGAGAATTCTTGAATTTTGTTTAAAAAACTTGTACTTTTCAGGAAATTTCACTTTTTGGCCAAAACTTATAAAACTAGGTTTTAAAGTTAAACTAATTTCTTAAAAATTAAAAAATAAATGTTGCATTCTCAAAAATTTTTGTCTGAAAGAAAATATAAATAAATAATTTTTTCTTTTCTGCTTAAAAATTTAATTTTTTGGATGAGTCTTTTTGAATTTTATTAAAGATTCTTCTTTTTTTTTAGTGAATTAATATTTTTGTTTAAAAATGTATATTTTTGGTTAGAAATTATGTAACTCGGATTTAAGGTTTTAAGGTTGTTTTAATAATAAGCTCACGAAACTACGGGCATTGATAAAAGGTTAAAGACTAAATCCTCGAGAAACAAAGCGTACAGACTTTTTATTATTATTTTTTAGTTACATCAATTATAATACTTTTAAAGTCCATATTTTTTAATCAAGAGTGTAACAAATTTAAGTTTACAAGTCATTTACAATTTTCACATTAAAATTTCCTGAGATTGGGCGGCGGACCCCTACATGAATTTCATTGACTTCTGCTCGAGTCAATTGAGTAACCATTTCGCTTTCCATGTTTATTTTTACTCGTCTTAGATATCCAACTCCCTTCGCATAAACATAAATACCAGCAAGAACATTATAAGTCTTTAGTATCGCAAAGACGTCACCATCCGATGTTGATACAACAATTTGTTCGTTAGTTGGCAGACGCTCATAATTGTTATTAGAACTCATTAGTAATGTTATATTAACCGGAAAAGTGTATCTTCGAAGTTCAAATATACGGTTTCTGCTTCTGAAGGGAGTGAGTCGAATGAATCTAAGTTGCTCGACTCCACATTCCCCTCCACCAGGAGAAGGAAGGCTTGTAGACGGAGCTACGGACTTGAAAGGGAGAGCCATGAACCTGCGAGTAGAAGACCTGAAACTGGCAGGAGAAGATGTTGAACTGGCAGGAGGAGACCTAAGACTGGCAGGAGGAGACCTATTATTCTGAGGAGGAGTCCTTGACCTGGAACGAAGAAAAGTTTCGGCAGGAGGACGAGAACTCTCAGGTGTATCATGTCTTTCAGAAGCAGGAAAAGGTCCGCCACGAGGAACATTAGGAATAGGTTCACCATTAGGTAGATATTCAAATTGAGAACCAAACTCTGCAACAAGAAGGAGGTGATTAAACATTTTATGTTTGATGACTTAATAGCAATATTGTGACTCAAGGCTGCAAGAAGTAGGGAAGCTTTTTGTGGGTAACTTTTAAAAATGATGAACAGCAATAGAAAGAGAAGACTATTTGGGACGGTCCACGTAAAAGCTTCACTTCGCATTTCTAGAAATATGTAATGCACTTTGATACACACACTAGAAGGAAAAAAGTGTTAACAGTAATATTTTTAGTTTAAGAACTTATGGTAAATATTCAAATGACCCACTTGTAACTATTTGTATAAAAAAGACTACTGGAATTGCTTAAAAGTACCAAGAATACGTAAAATTGTAGTTTTTTTATGCTTGGGTCATATTCGAATTTCGAAAAAAATTACGGATGGTCGTTTTTTGTCTTTCTCTGGTGTCTTGCTCTCTAGAGTGAACAAAAAGTTTGCAATTATTGATTGTATGTTACGTGAATTTTTTACCAGATTTCAGCTTGCCTGTTGTAACCCATTAACCACCGAATATTATATTTTTTTCATAAAAAACGTGGTTTTTTAAATTAAACTTTTTTAAAATTAGATTTTCTCTTTAAAACCGCAGGAGAAAATCAGTCAATAATAAATAAATCGTGGCATGACACCCTAAACATAAAATTGTATGGATAGCTTTTGCAAAAATTAAAATGGCGACATCCAATATAGCGACTGAGAGCCAACAGTTCAATGCTTTTTATACCTTTTGCTGTTGCCAGCGCTACCTAACAATTTCCTAAATTTTCTCCTAAGAATACTCTGAAAAATACTTCCACAAATAGCTCATGGACAAGAAAATGCACGGCAGCTTTTACAGAAATATTATTGACCAGCCGAAAAAGCTGAGCTTTTTTTCGTAAATCAACTGTGTTGCTCCCTATTACACTTTAGCAAACTGTCGCCACATTGTGGGATCAGATGTTCCCGATGATAGCTAGAGAGAGCGTCATGCACACTCTATGTGAAGTCCCGGAGTTCTCTTATGCAGAAAATCTAATTGTAAATTATTTAAATATTATACTTACGTAAATAATTTAAAGCAATTGCCAAGAAAAAGACCAAACTATAAGCCATCCTTATTTTTTTATTATAGAGGAAAAAATAATTATTCCACAACTGAAGAATTTCGTTAGCAATATAACTACTGCTTATTATCGTGATTTATTATAGATACGATAATATGGTAGGAAGTTTCTATCCTACCTACTTTAGACGTCAATTTTGTCTGTGTCTGATATTTGTATTTCATTAGTGAATTTCCAAAAAAAATATTGTCCCTCAATTCGGCAAAACTGATATCACGGATTTTTACACAAATCTTTTCCTTGTGTCAAAAAACGTGGAAAATAATTTTTGTCAGAAACAAGTTGAATATTTATTTGTTCGTTTATTCGCAGCAATCACTCTCGTAAATCACTGGCATATCTGTATTATTTTATATCATTTATGACCAGGAATCCCTAATATTTCGATGAAATTTTTGCTTTCTTTACTATAAATTTTATTATGGGCATAGCTTATATCATGCACTATTATAGGGAAAAAAATTGTTTCGTTGCTAATGGTATTGCAGCCGGTATTAAATATTTTGAACAACAAAATTATCTTATTTACTTCAAGATTAGTTTAAAAAAAGTGGAATTGGTTTTTAAGTCATTAGTTTAATCAACTAATTTATTAATTTATTTAATTCAAGCCATTAATTTAATTTAATTATTAATCCTGCATCCTAGGTCCGCCCACTCAATTCCACACAGTGGGGCAAAATGGACAAAATTCTAGTCTCGATCTAACTCTCAACGAGTTTAAAAAAGCGAAATTCTTTTTAAAAATCCCACTAACTGGTACAATTGCTATAATTGTGACATATTGATTTCTTTAAAAAAAATTAAAAACTTGAAATTCAAATGAAAACATTCAAAAAATCCAAGAAAATAATATAATACCTAAATATAATAACCCTAGACTCCTAACGGAATCCTAGACCTACGAAAATTAGGAATTTAAACCCTAGACCCTTAAATTTTGGACCCTTCAACCCTAGGACCTTAAGTGAATTATGGGATCATACACTGTTTATTGAAGGACAAACCCTACCTCTAACCTAACCCCTTTTAAATCCTTAGGTTCCACATTTAAACTATAGACCTTTGAACCATAGAGGTCTAAACTATACGTGCAAAAATCAAAGTCGCACAAACCTTGCAACTCAATCTTTTAATGATATTTGAAAAAATGGTATAATTTGGGGTCTGTTAGATTAGGGTTTGTTGGTTTGTGGGTGTAGGATTTGTAGGTTTGTGGATATCGAGATTGTGTATTTTGAGTTTTTGGGTTTGGGGATTGTGGTTTTTGGGATTGTGGGTTTAGAGCTTGTGGGTTTGGAGCTTGTTGGTTTAAGGTTTGTGACTTTGTTGATATGGAGCCTGTGGGGTTGGGTCTTGTTGATTTGAGGCTTGTTAGTTTGTAGGTTTGAGGCTTGTTAATTTGGGGTTACTAGATTTGGAGACTAAATTTATGCAGAAATTCCAGGCTTTTAATCATGTTTTGAATTTTACTGCAAATCCTGACGAGCTGACCTAATTCTGCAAATGGATTCGTGTTTAGCGACCGAGTAGACTTTAAAAAATATTTTGTTGTCCTGTTTTATTATAATGTCAAAAAAGTTTAGGGTGTTTTAAGAAATTACCTATAACTCCTACATTACTACGCCTAGTAATGAAACACGTTCTAAAAGTTTTAAAACGTCTCTTAACAATGTATAGATCTCGGTGTAAACTTTTAAGTTTCGAAGGATTTTATGTATTATTAAATATTTTTAATCAGAAGTAAGTAAAATATATATCAACTAAAAAAAAATGTATTGTCTTTAGGATTGCAGTATACGCCTGCTTAACATTGTTCACTCTAACCTAACTAACATGTAAAAGAATTCTAGCAAGGATATTTTCAGTTTCCAATATTTCAAAAAAGCCCCCTGTCAATGTTGATACAATTTGATCGTGGGTTAGTATAGGGTTTGATCGGAGGAGTTACTGACTTCGCATGAGATATCATTGATCAGGCAGGAGGAGGCATAGTACTGGCAGAAGAAAAAATGGGAACAGAAAAAGGAGCCATGGGCCTGCTAGGAGGTGACCTTGACCTAGCTTGGAGAGGAGTTTCTTGAGAAAGAAAAGACCTTCCAAGTAAATGATTTTTTTCAGAAGAAAAAAGGGATGTCGCAAGAAACATAAGCAAAAGGGACGCAATTAGGTAAACAGAAAAATTGTAATTTAACTTCTTAAATGAGTAACCGTATTGTGAGGAAAGGTTATGGGTTGTAGGAGAAATTTCCCTGGGCAATTTCTTAAAAGCTTTACCAGCAACATGATAAGAACATGATTTGAGAGGGTTTTGACTCGTCCCACTCTCAATGAAAATTCAGAGAGGGAGAAGGTAAACGTTATAGACCCTCACTACTACGCAGACGCACAATCAGTATCGTCAGTAGCCGCTATGTTATCGAGTGGGACATTCTGAAAGTTTGGACCAGAATATATTGGATCACCTGATCAAGGAATATTTCACGGGGTTTCTAAGTTTTGGAGAAAAGGGGGCATCAACTCTAAGCAACCAACCAAACTGGCCCTAAACGGCGACTGGTCAACGAGATTTTTATCTTCAGTCCTTACAAGTCTCTTGGTTCGGATTAAACCTGAATGAAGGGCAACTGAAGCAGAGAGCCTGCACGATCAGGACCTTCGTGGACATCGAAGAAGCCTTCAAATACACCTCTGGAGTTGTGATTAGGACGGCCATGATCGCTCATGGTGTGCATATTGCTGTTAAAGAATGGACTTGCTCCATATTGAAAAACAGAAACCTAACTTCCACTAAGGGTGATACCACTTTCTGTGGAACTGTTGCCTCGGGATGTTCGCATGGAGCTGTCTTATCGCTCCTGTTGTGGTGCCTGGTAGTAGATAAACTGCTTCATCTGCTTACGAGTCAGAGCCACCACTAACGGCTGTGCGGGCCATACACTGGTTATCGCATTTAAATGCGCTTTTCAGATTAATGCAGTAATCACTGGTTGTATTCACTAGAAGGTATAAGTGGGGAACCACAATTATATTAAAGGTGAAAGGACAACAACTTGAATTCAAAGAACAAGCTGAGTATCTATAAGTCCTTCTGAAAAAGAAGCTGTCATGGAACGAGAACCTGGAAAACAAGTGCAAGGAGCTAGAAGCGACTACGTGGATCTATAGAAGAGCCACGTGAAAACGCTGGTGCTTGAAACCGGAGACACTTATGTGGATCTAAATCTGAGAGGCATTCAATCTCTTCAAAGAGAAGTATCCTGTTAGCGTATCTGCAAAAAAGAAATAGGCAAACGGTGAGGCACACCAGCCCGTTGATGAAGACAACTTTAACTGAAACATTGATCTTTTTTGCTGAAAGATTTTCAAACGGATTGAAAAATAATAACTTTGGTTGAATACTTGTTTCATTCTTTGCCTACAGCAATCAATCACCGATGAAAATGATTGGCTTACTTATACTAAATCATCCGCATAAATGATGAGTTTTAAGGCATTATATTTTGTTTTGGAGGATTTATACAGATTTCAATAGTTTTAAAAGATAAAAGGGAATTACAAATTTAAATATTTTTAGTTATTTTAAATGATTTCTAAGCTTTTAAGCGATTTATAAAGGTTTCAGAGGATCTCAAAGAATTGTGTATGGTTTCCGAGATTTAAAGAAGTTTTGAAGGATTGCACAAGATTTAAGGGATTTTACGGAAACTCCATGTATTCTTAAGATTTAAGATGATTTTACAAAATTGCAAGAAACTTCAGCGGGTTTCCAAAAAACTTCAAATTATGAATATAATTTATTTTATTTCCGTGAATTTTAAGCTGCTTTGAAAATTTCCTTTAGAATTTAAGAAAATAAATAGGATTTTCATTTAAACTAGTTTCCACTAATTTTAAAAGAAATTTAAAATAATTTCGTACTTTTTTCCAAAATTACACGGAACTTGACAAGATTTAGGGAATTTGAGAAGATTTACGAACTTTGTCTAACCTTTTATTATTTTTAATGTTAAAGGATATTTTATAGCCAAATTTTTAAATTACGACGTAGAATTTTTATCTAATTGACTTCATTTTAAAACAGCAAAGGATAAACTCTAAACAAAAGAGTCATATTTTCGACGAAATAATTTCATTTTTAAGCCAAAAAGACAAAACTTGCAGAATAAAGTTTAATTTTTAACAAAAGAAGACGATCTTTTAGCCAAAAGGGGAGGGAGGGGGGCAAAAGATAAACTTTGAAACCAATAATACTAGTTTTCTGTCCAAAAAGAAGAATTTGTAGAAAGAAAGGCAAATTTTCGACCACAAAAGATAAATGTCATACAAAAAAGAAGCAGTAGACTTTTCAATTTTGAGGACTTTAATTTCAAACCTTAAAGAATTGGATCTTCTAATCGGGCTCTGTTATTTTAGTTCGCATTCAAGCAAAAAAGAGATAAAGGGGTTTTTCGAAAACAAGGAGAAAATAGAGATTCTTAAAATGATCTAAAATCGATTTTATTTATTTATTTTACATGCAAAAAACTGCTAATCATCAATAAGTAGTTATACAGATTTATGATACCTAAGCTTAAATTAATAATTAAATATTCAGTATCGCATTTCGAGTATTACGGTTTACAAGTCATTTACATACAGAACTCGAAAACTTCCTAAAATTGGGCTGCGGACACCTACTCTAATTTTATTAATTTCTTTTCGGGTTAATATGGTAACTATCTCACTTACTATGTTCATTTTTGCCCGTTTCATATTGCGAAAGTGCTTGTCATAAACATAAATTCCAGAAAGAATATTCTCACTCTCCAATCTTGCAAATATGTCACCATCAAATGTTTTCATAACAATCTGTTCGTTGGTTGGCATATGCTAATAAAGGGTATCATTTACTCTCATTAGTGCTGGTGTATTAGCAGGAAATGTGTATCTTCAAAGTTCGAATATCATGTTTGTATCCCTAAGGGAAATAAGGCGAATGTTTCTAAGTTTTTCAACTTCACATCCTCTTTGATCAGGACAAGGCAGTCTTGTAGGAGGAGCTATGTATCTGGCAGGGAGTGCCATTGACCAAAAAGGACGAGACCTGGATCTAGTATGCCGAGACCTGGAACTGACAGAATCAGACCTGGAATTGGTAGGATGAGACATTGACCCGGAATAAACGGGATTTTCGGCAGATATAGGAGGACTCGCAGGTGAATCATCTCTTTCAGATGAAGAAGAAGAAGGTCTGTCACGAGAAACATTAGGAATGGGGGCACCATTAGGTAGACAGTCAAACTGCAAACCTAACTCTGCAACAAGAAGGAGAAAATTAAACATTTTACGTTTCTATTTTATAAATTAATGGCAAGGCAATCAAGTCAGCAAGGCTGAGTCAAATGCAAAATAAATTTAAATTCAAACTTTTGAAAATTCTGCTAAATTCTGAGTTTGGTGATTCTTTCTTAAAATTTTCTCCCTACTTCAAGTTAATTCGCTTGAATGTTAATGATTACGTCGCTGACTTCTGAAGGAAGGGCTTAATGCAGAATGCCATGTTACACATGGACTATATTAATTCAAACAAACGTTTTTTTTAAGCTTCAAAAAATAAAAATTAATGTCTTTATTTCACGTTAAAAAATAATTCTTTTAAATTGCAAGGTCATTGTTCGTAGCTAAAAATTAAACTATTCCATTTTTGGACACAAATTAATCTTTTTTATGCAAGCATTCCAAAATTAAATGGAAATGGAATACATTTTAATTTGAATGCCTTTAACAATCTCTCGATGTAAAATGTTTACTACTGAAATTGGTTAAAGGTGGAACTTCTTTGTTGAAAATGAAATATATTTTTGTTTATGATATAATTAAAAGCGTCTAATAATAAATGTTTAAATTATTTTTATTTTTGGGTGGAAAATTTATCTTTTTGTTTAAAAGTTATCTTTTCGTTAAAAATTTATCTCTTTGCTTAAAGGTTTAACTATTATGTTAAAAGAAATTTTTCTTTGTGGAATTTAAATAGATAAAAACTCTATTTTCGACAACAAAACAATTATTTTTTAAAAGTGAAAATGAAAGTTTTTAGTTCGAAATTATTTTTTTTGCTATTTGGAGATCTGTGGAACTCTCTAAATGATGTACAATCTTTTAATTCAAAATCAATACTTTATGTGATATCTATGTTCGTAAAAACAAACGACTAACGCAGCACCTATCCGCTTGCCTGTGATTGGTAATCTCGTATGGCGCGAAATTTGAAAATGCTTACTTTTGAAGAATTTTTTTAAAATTGCAACTAATTTGTAAAAATTTCTTCTTGCTTTGAAATAAAAATTAAGCTAAAAGGTAAACTATTTTATTGCAACTTGGTCCATTTTACTTAAAAATTCAACTATTTGGTTAGCAGTATTGCTTGTTGGTTAAAAGTTAATTTGGCTGTAGTTAAAAATTCCGCATTTTGTGATGAAAATCCATCTTTTTTGGTATTCACTTATAATTATTTCACTGGTTATTAAATTATTTACTTAATTGATATTGCTATTATATTATTATATTCACCAATAGAATTGAAGACGATTGCTATTGTGAAGACCAAAGTATAAACGATCATCATTTTTTTTAATCAGAAGAAAAACTAATTATTTTAGTGCTTCATTATAGATTATTTAAGTCAAAAATTTCTATCTTCTCATTTAGAAGCGTTAAGATAAAAGTTCTAAAATATTTATATTTTAAATGAAAATTACCAAAAAAAAATTCACAAATTGATTTAAACTGATGGCACAGGTTTTAGCGTCATAATATTATCTTAGGTAAACGAACTAGCAAATGATTTTAGCCGTCAACGAGAATTTAATCTAATAAAAATTTGCCTGATATAAGATTTATATTGACCTTTGATACAATATTTGGTAATAATTTTTTTTTCTTTAATAGCTCAGCTCTTATATTAACGCAAAAAAGAAATTTGAAATTTTTAAATTCAGAAGAGAACGCCACATATAAGGGTACAATACATAACTTAATGGCAAAATTATTGACTAGCAAATTTTTAAAAGAATGCTGGAAATGGGTTTAAATGTAATTGATAGGCAGACCTTTTCAGCTAGAGGTGTGACGTAATATGAAAGGTACGTTTTGTTTTTATACTGGAAATGGAGTAAAATATAAAAAAGGTAAAGATTTTTCAAATTTCTGATTTGTTTCATGCGGTAATCTTCAAGAAAAATGTTCTTCTCTCCACAAAATTGCGAAAAAAACGAGCGCGCAGCGCGAAACGCAATTAGAACTTATATTTTAAACTTGAAAAATAACCTTTTTGGTTTCAAATTTTGTTCTTCCACGTAGAGAACAGTCAAAACATCTGAGCGATGTACGATATTTTTTCGAAATCAGTTTTTATGAGACTAAAGGGGCCGTCAAAAAACTAAGACCTGATGTTTACAATATCATTTGAAGTGAAAAAATACGACTGATTTGGCACTTATCTGCTTAGCTGTGATTGAAAATGACAAATTTGATTAAAATAAAATTTAAGCTGGTATTTAACGTCTAATTTTCAAGTGATGTATAGAATTCTCAAAAATAAAACCGAAAATCTCCGAATGAAATTTGCTTAACCACCATGAAATGCTTATACTATAAATACATTAGAATTATCTGTTATAAACACATAAGGAATAATAGAAATTCATAAGAAAATGAAGATTCATGAAACTTCATTGTTAACTACAATTATTTATATTAGCATAAACATTTTTTAAACTGTCCAAATCAGTATTTAAATTAGTGACATATTAATTTAGTGACATATTAATTTAAAAAAATAAATAGACTTGAAATTCAAAGAAAGCATTGACCAAAAATTAAGACATCAAACCGTAAATCAGAAGAAAAGAAAAATATGTCTGAATCTGATAAC
>JAAAKG020129617.1:0-67004 GCA_010014905.2 Druon quercuslanigerum | reverse complement strand
ATTATTAATTATTTTATATTTTACCCTACCGGGGAGGGGGGGGGGGTTGCTCGGCCTGTGAAGAGGCACAAGGCAGCCCATCAACTGATAAACAGGAATCGTCGGGGGTTGGACTGACGACCGCTTAGAGGCTTTACCCACTGGCGTTGGTGGTAACGGATACGAGCTAACCGGACTCGTTGCTCATCACAGAGCAGTTTGAGCTCAAAAGTGTCCCCCGATCAATGGTCAAAGATCAGGCCCTTCTTCTGCAGAGGAGGGGTCTTTGTATTTTGTGGCAGCCGACCCAGCGGATAAAGCTTGACTGCACAAAGTAGTGATTGAGACAAAACCTTGGAAAGGCGCAGCTCTCAAGGTGGGTGGAGTTGAGTTGCTCCAGAAGGTGGTTTCCACGACGTGGTTTCCGGGGGAACTGGAGGACCCGTCTGAGGTGCTCCGTTGGTTAGAGGGATTGAACCCCTCACTTAATTTTGGCAAATTGTCAGGTACGATAGGCCTCACGAAGACGACACAGCGAAAGTAGGAACCAAACACTTTGGACGGGTCAACTTTAAAGTTGCCAGCCAGGTGCAGGAGGAGCCTGTCGTCATACAGCGAGATCTGCAGAAGACGTAAATGACAGCCCCGGTCTTACTACTACCTAAATTAACTTGCACCGCAGCAAAGGCGCCTCTGCAGTTTTGCAGAGCAGCATAGCTGTAAGGCACACAGGCATCTCGTTAATCCAGGAACCCTGGTTAGTACGGGGTGCCATTAGAAGTTAAGGGTAGGAGGGGGGTTGGTTTTTGTTATACTGACTCTAAGGCGGCCAATCCCTGAGTCTGTGTTCCAGGGATTTGGTAGTAATATCCACGGATAGAAAGGGAATAGGAAGGCTAGTCATGGCCATATGACAGCGATACTAATCCACCAGTGGAGGTACGTACACTGGTGGAATAGTGCAAGGTGAGGGGTCATCCTCTTCTGTTAGGGTGCGATGCTGTCACCATACACTGTGGGGTAACACGGACGTCAACCCAAAAGGTAAAGATCTAATGAAATACCAAATTACTACTAATTTAGATATTGTTAATACGGGGAACACCCCGGTGTTTTATAACTGGGTCATGGAGAAAGTCTTTGACATCACTCTCTGTACCGGTAGTTTTCCAGATAATATTAAGAAGTGAAGACTCACAAATGAACCCACTCTCTCATATCACACACATATATTGGGCAGCAATCCAAAAAGAACTGACTGCGTTCAGTTTTTCGCGGAACTAACAAGTGCACTCTTAGAGGGGCCCAGGTCATTTAGAGACGTAGAGACCCTGGAGATGGCAGGTGAGAGTTTCACGAAAGCCATATAATCTACTTATGAGAGTAGCTGTCGAACTTCGAGAGCCCGAAAGGCTAGGGAGACACACTGGTGGAATGGTTAACTAGAAGAGCTTCGCAGGGAAATCAGAGAGAGGTTCATACGTGTCAGTACTGGGAAGACAGGGGACATTTGGACCTCATTCAGGACAATAAGGGATAAAGACAGAAGTGCAATACGTATGTCAAATCATGAAACCTAGATCAACTTTTGCACAGATATCGAGAAAGGAGAAGGAGGTGGCTAGACTGCATAAGCTGCTTTCTCGTATTCCGGACGCTATTCTCGGCGGTCTTAAACTTCCCGGCGGTCAATTTCAGAGTCGGACTGGGACACTTTGGATCATCTGATCAAGACACATTTTCCGTGCTTTAAGAAGTTAGGAGAAAAGGCGCCCGAGGCCCAACTGTGCCCGAATCGGCGGTTAGCCAACTATATTGTTACCCCAGACAGCGTCGGGTGGGCCCTAAAGTCCTTCAGTCCTTACAGGTCTCCCAAACCAGATGGTACATATCCAGTCTTCCTACAGAAGGCTGGGGAAATCGTTATAGGGCCGACTTTGAGACTTTCTGGGGCTAATCTGACTTTGTATTATGTTCCGGCGGCATGAAGGGGTGACAGAGAAGTTCCGTCCCATTAGCCTCACATATTTTTTCTAAAAACTGTGGATAGACTAAAAACTTGTGGACAGATGTGTCCAAGATAAGGTCTTGTCAAGTAGGCCACTTTACAAGTATCAACACGTCTATAGGGCTGGTCACTCGACAGAGACGGCTCAAAGTACAGCAGTTAACCTAATCAAAGGAAAACTGAAGCTGAAAGGCCTTGCGATTGGAACTTTTGAAAACATTGAAGGAGACTTTAACAACACCTCGGGAGAGGTGATCATGGTGGTCATGATCTCACATGGAGTCCCTATGGCAGTTGTAGAATGGACCTGCCACAAGTTGGCCAATAGAAACCTCACTACAACTAAGGGTGATACCACTTTGTGCGAAATAGTTGACATCGAGATGTCTGTATGGAGGTGTTTTATCACCCGTGCTGTGGTGCTTGGTTGTAGATTGATCACGATTTAAGGCCACCACGTTTTAGACTATGCGGACGATATATGCAGCAAGCACTAAGGATAGAAGATTCTAGGTGCTATCAGAGTGGACTATCAGTCAATTTGAGCAAAACGGACGCAGTTGTATTCGCCAGAAGGTATAAGTGGAGAACCACGTGTACACTAAAACTGGCAGGACAACAACTAAAAATCAACGTACAAGCCAAATATCTAGGAGTTATCCTAGATATGAAGCTGTCATGGAACGAGTACCTAAAAAAACAAGTGCAAGCAGCCGTTAGCGACTCTCTGGCTCTGTATGAGAGCTATGGGGAAAAACTGGAGCTTGAAGGCGGGGAAACGTATGTGGATCTATACAGCGGTTCTACGACCCAGGCTTACCTATGCAGCGGTGGTCTGGTGGAGCAGGGTCAAACTTTCTACTATAAAGGCTCGACTAGAAAGGATAAGGGGACTGATTCTAAAAGGCATCATGGGTGCTTTAAAGTCGAACACCACAATGGCTTTAGGGGTACTTGCAGGTTTAGAGGCCCTTCATCTCACTATCAAATCACTGCTAAATAACTGATTGTTAAATTTTTTTGCTGTGTACAGTGAGGATAGGGTGCAGAAAATATTGTTGGAAAAAATAGTCAATAAGAAAATACTTTTTCTTTTAATATTTATATCTTTATTGGCATTGTGGCTTATTGAAACCGAAGTATTAAATAAAAGAAAACTTTACTCAACCTAATAAAGGGTAGTGTACTTTACAAATTACAGTAACTTTGTAGCTATTATAGTTTATGTGGAAGTTGACGTTTTCATTAAAAATTTTCTGTGGTAGAATAATAATTTTCTGGATGAAAAATTCATTTTTTTGCTTGACAATTCATTTCTTAGGTTTAAAATTTGTTTCTTAGCGAAAATTAGATCTTTTTCAGTAACAAATTAGTTTTTTTGTTAATTCTGGTTTTGTAGTCGAATTTGAACCGTTTGAACCGTAAATTTACCGTATATTTACAGACTCCCACAAAAATTTTTTTTGTTTAAACTTTTGATTACGGTGAACGTTTTTTTTGGTTAATTAAAGATAAGATTTCAGGTTATGTGTCGTATGATTTACAGATTTTCACAAGAATTTTTCTAGGTCAGGCTAAAAGTTGAAGACGAGGCACCGTTAGACGTGGAATTTCATAAGTTTTCCAACTTAAAAAAAAAATTCCCTGTCTCTTTTTTTCAATAAGTTATCTAGGTTCAAAGTCAGCAGCTATATTTAATAGTGCTCGAAATAAGCTATAAATAAACTAATGCAAAATTTGTTTGCCGAAAAAACAGTTTCATATTTGTTACTTATCACTTTTTGGCTGGATGCATAGTTTTTGTTTAAATCCTAACAAAGTTAATTTTTTGGAAAAACGAGAGGACCCACGAAAAAAAAGAAAAGATAAAAGTTTTTCAACCAAAAAAGAGCTGAAAATTTTTAATAGTCTTTTTTGAGGGAATGAGTAACTTCTGTATGTATTCAATAGCAAAATAAGAAAAAAAAATGTTAAAGTACTTCATGAAAAATAAAATTTACACTTTGTTTTGCAACATCGAAATAGGCTGTATAAAAAAAAATCATGGATCAAATCAAAGATTATTGACCATCTCAATGATCAAAGAATAACATGATTCAAATATATTTTAAATTATTGTTATTTATCATATCATAATCAATTACAATTACACTACGGCCTTATTTGAATCTTGTTTCGTGAAGCTGGTAGTTTAGAAAAAAAATCCGCTAGGGCGCGACGTACGCCTTTCTCACAAAATAAATAACAACGTCCTTTAGGACGAGACTGTTCTATAGCACTACGGTCAAGGTGAGCCTTGCTTTTTATTAATATTCCACAAATTTTGGAGAATGTTTCCCTGAACGATTTTTGTAAAAATTCCTAAACTAATAAGTAGATTCCCATCTAATTTAAGAAATTAATTAAACTTTTGGCAAAGTTCCTGCCATTCATTGAGATTGGCCCCCACGAACATTTAGGAATATTCCCGAAGTGATTGTGTGAAAAGCTTCTCAATCTTTTTGGGAAAATTCGCAAATTATTCCTTACAGTGCAGATGAACGTTGAAATTAATCTTTTCAGCCCCATACAAATTTTCAAAATTCACAAGAAATTTTTGTAACAATTTTTCGCATCTCTCTAAATCATGCTCTGTTTTACCAAATTTCAGTAAAACTCCAATTGCTTCTACCAAAAGTGAAAAATGTTTTTAACATTTTTTTAGAAGTATTCCTGTAAGATAAGGAACGGCGTGGTAAAGGAGAAACGATTTATATTAGGTTCCCTGCCAACTTTGACGATCCGTTAGTGCTCGCGCTTATCTGTAACTACATTTTATTTCTCATAATTAGTTATAATGAAATGTAAATATCAAGTAATGACCAGGTTGATGTTTACATTTTGGAAGATAACTACTTTAGATTATTTGTGTTTTAATAAGTATAATGGGACACTGGTATATTCCGCAGTTCTTTGATAAACTTTTATAATTTCATTTATCAGTTTTTCCGCTCTTTAGTGAAAATGAAAATTGTTCACACTCTCATCTTGTCGTTGGCAGTTGTCTTTAATTCAATTGGTGAATATAACAACATAAGAAATCTGCAATTTAAATTAAATTTTGTTGAAGTTATACGCAAATCAGAAATGGAATAATTTAACATATGTTCTATACTAATGGATATATCTCTTCTAATATAATGTGCATTTCTCTAAACTAAATGCAAATATGTTGCATGTTTTTCTTACTGTTAAAAAATTTTACAAAATGAGTTGGTTCTCATGAAAGAGTTTGCAGCTTCATGGTTGATATATTCCTACTTATTTAAAACCGGTTCTATAAATAAATGAATGTAATAGGTAAATTTTTATCTAGTTTGAAATATTAACTATGAGACTTCTTTGTTAGAAATTTATATTTTGTTTTTCCAAATTCAACTATATTGCTCAAAACTTAATTAATTTGCTGAAAGTTTAAGTATTTTTTTGAAAAGTCATCTATCATTGTAAGAAGGACATTTTTGACGGTTTTTTTAGGGGTCGGAAGGGTGTTACAGAGAACCTTGAATCTGTTACGTAATTTAAGTAGGTTAATTTCAAGATATTAAATTTTTCATCCTTTCTCCCCAAATATATCAGGAACGGAAAACGAGAGTTACTGAACTCGCGTTTGAATTTTATAGAACTCCAAAGAATTCAAGAATAATTCCTGTTTCTTCTTACAGAGTTAAGTTGGCAGTTTGATTGTTTGCCAAATGGCGACCCTATCCCTGGTATTCCTCGTTTCGTCACTTCTGATGCTAGCAGCAGCCATCATAGTCGTGAAAGGTCAAGGTCTCCCCCACTTCGTGAACCTTCGTTTCCTATCCGACTACGTAATTTTCCACCTGAAAAACTAAGACTTATTCGGCTTATTCCCAAAGTTAATCCGAATCGACGATTCGAAATCCGAAGATACACCTTTCCTCGTGATAAACCAATTCAAATAAGGGGAGAAAGGCGTGTCTTTAAGCCAATGCCAACCGAAGAACAAATTGTATTATCAACTTCTAATGGTGACGTTTTTGCAATATTGAATGAATATACATATTTTCGAGGTATATACACAATAAAATGTTTCCCTGCATACGAGAGTGAAAAACGAGTGAAAATAAATATGGAAAGTGGTGCTATTAAAGATATGACCTTAGAAGAAATACAGGAATCTCCCTTGTCGAAGCACAGCCCGATCTCATCGAAGTTCAAAGTAAGAATCATAAAGGAATAATATTTAACAGATTTTATGCCTAAAAAATTCTAAACTAAAATACAGTATTTTTTTATCCGAAGTAGGCGCAACTTTAAAAGCAATCTTTTTAACGCCATTATTCCAATATCTTTATATAAGAAGGCATACATTTTTATATGTGCGTGGAATTTTTTGATTTTAAAAGGTGCAAAGTTTTAATTCATGAATTGTTTAAGTTTCCACATAGAATAATATAATTAACAAATTTTGTAAAGTGAAAATGACAGTAATTTCTTATTGACACAAATGGAATATTTTAATAAAAAGATGTATCTCCCAATTTTGGATTTTATTTGACACATGACTTTAAACTTCTATATTTGGCTAATACTCTTTCCCTTTTCCTAGTTTCAGAGACTTCACATAAACAATACATGTATTCTTACAAACAAGCCTTACATATTACCATATTAATTTGCTACATATTGTCCTAAATACTATTCTCGCTTCTAGACGCTTGCGACCTTGCCCTAGGGTTCCGTCTGTTCATCTCTGTTAGCTTGAAAAGTGAATTCTATTTGGTAGCAATACATCGTAATTCTTTTTCTTCAGGTGTGATTTTTTGGTTTTTCGCTACTTCGTGCTTTTCTACTTCGACAAACTAATTCAAGAGGCTCTCGCGTTGCTGATAGATTAGATTAGGGGACTAATTAAGGATGCAAGGGGGTCTAAGGAGCATATGGAAGGTGTGAGAAAGAACCTTAAGATTAGAGTTAAGAAATAGGATAAGGAGACAGTGTCGACAAGATATGTAGAAGAAGCTAGAATGATGCACATGAAAGAGGAGATTAGGATGTTATGATTTAGATGACGAGTAGACGAAAAAAGCCTTTAGAAGGTGAAGGATATGTAAAAAACAGGAGTAGGTGACAGAAGGCAGGGCGAGAAAATAATAAAAGAGAAAGTCGGAAAGCGGAAGAATAAAAAGCAGGAGAGGATAGATATGGAAATGATAAGGGAAATGGAGTCCATCATGTACAGAAAAGACCAGGCAGACCTAATACTCCGAACGCTAGCTTACTTTCCATAGCTAGCATAAAATAGCATAAAGCGTTCGGCTAAACGGACACTCTCATCTCCACTTCCTATTTATCCAAAAAGCCTCAGACATTTTTTAAACTCTCACCCTATCTTTTGTTTCTTCATTTAATACTCTCATCATCTGTATTAGGCCTTAACCACTCACCTTCCCTCCAACGCCTCCAACAACCTTTCATACGCACCGCAGGAACCACGCCTTTGACATCCACAAAAGAATCTGAGACTCGTGACCTTTTTTCACTCATTATCTATACACCACGTGCTGCACAACTTGGGTATTGTCGATTGTGCTACTACTCGCGCTAAAGACCACCTGTGTCTGCGGGAGAATTTCTTTTATTAGCGTAATTCACTACCTCCTTCAATCTCTCCTGGACGTCTTGTATATTAAACAGCTACGCTTCGTTGTCTAGCCAATCGAACTCTGTTGCCTTGGGCCTTCTTAACTTCCTTATCTTTTTTCTATTCTCTTGTCATTTAATTCTTCTATCTTTAATCATTCGGTCTTTTACTTTCATCATCTCACGTCTGTCAATCTGAGCCCTAAAAAGATTCTTTGAATAAACTATTCGTTTCTTCTTTTTTCTGAATACTTTTTTTGCACAAACGCTTTTAATTTTTCAATTAAATACTTGTACTGCCATCTATCTTCCACCTGCTCCCCTTTAAAGCGCACCTTCCCTAACAGATCTTGTTACTCAAATGTTTTCATTTATTTTTATTTTCGATACCGTACCATCGTCGTTCTTGTTACGGTTTTCTTCCCATTAGCCGTGGTTTTTAGCATTGTCTGCACCACCCTTTCGTTTCTTATCAAATCATAATCAAAGGAAACTCCGTTGTACTTTATCCTATTTTTATTTCGCACAACACCCAACTTCTCTTGTCAGCTCTCCCATTCTACACACACCACTTCCTTCCCCTTTCTGCACTCCTTTAACCCTCCCTATGATGCTCGCTGCCATCTCTTTTTTCTCCAGTTTCAACTCCATTTCCCTTATCCTTTCCTATCCGCCTCTCCTTTTTTCTATCCCTACTATATCGCACTTTCTCTTTTATAATATTCTCTACCCTCTCCCAAATACCAATATACAAAAAAATGGAGGATGAAAGCAACTGCAATATTTACAGAGGGACCAGCTTATTAAATACCGCAAGTAAAATGTAATCAAAAATACTTATGCGTAGGGCAATGAACATAACAGTAGAAGATATTTCGGAAGTCCAAACAAGACTTATGCCAAAAAGACCATACACGGATAATATATGTAGCTTGAGGCCGATCACCGGAAAAAATTGACATTTAATAAAAAAGTTTTTCTGTGCATTTGTTAAGCTAGAAACAGTTTTTGACAAGGGAGATAGATAGGTCCTACAAACGATAGGAACAGCATATATATACGAGCAGCAAAGCGATTCCAAGGGTAACGCTAAGGGTACGCATAATCATTTAGGAAATTCTGTCTGAATTTTCACAGACGGATAACAAGAGCTTTATATAGAAAGTCTATTACAAAATGGCTGCAAACACTTAGTAGAAAAACTGTTTAAAGACACAAATACAATTTTTATATATCTAAAAACAAAGTTATTCAAAACGAGTAGAAAAATTTACATTTTATATAAGCTTTTTATTCTCTTATTACTTTTAAAAAAAATTAACTAATAATATGAAAAGGTTAAAATTCATCTAAAAATTTCTATAAAAATATTTTGTGAATTTTATCATATTTTTTAGAGAACAATTGAACAATTATAGTATACAAGTTATTAATTTTTTATTTAAAAATCGGATTGCACTTAAAGGTAAATGATGATTTAAATTGCAATATCAGTTTTATCAAATTCAGTAACTACATTTTATTTCTCATAATTAGCTCTATTCAAATGTAAATATCAACGAATGACAAGTTTGATCTTCACAATCTAAAAGATAACTACTTTAGGTTATTTGTGTACTGATATATAATAGAACACTAGAATATTTCTCAGTTACAATATTAAACATTTATAACCCTAGTAATATTTTTTTCCGCTGAGTAGAGAAAATGCAAATTGTTCACACTCTCATTTTGTCATTAGCGGTTATCTTTAATCTTATTGGTAAATATAGCAATATAATAAATCGATAATTTAAATGAGATTTGTTAATGTTATACGCATATCAGAAAATGAGAAACTAAATCTATGTTCTGTCACTATGGATACTTTTTTAAATATTATTTGAATTTATCCAACATTTTCAATTAAAAAAATGTTATCGATTTTTGAACTTTCTTTTATGATATATGTTATCGCCAACGATAATTTTTGAAAATTCCAGTTCTCTTTTTTACAAAGAAAATGGAACATGACACTGCACCAATCGGTCAGGGGATGTTTTTAGGATTCGGGGAAACCATAAAAGAATAGTGACCATGAAATTGGTATAATTAATTAAAAAACGCCAATTTCTAAACAGTTTTTTTTTCAAGAATTAAACTAAGAAGAAAAAGAGGAGGGTAGGAAACCTCCATCTTGAGAAAAGATGATCCTTATGATTCCAGAATAATATAAGAAAACAGAGATATCGAAACTGCTATTTGCAGTTAGAAAACATGAATTTGTACAAGGTTCTTTTGTTTTCTAAAGGTTTTGTGAATTCTGGGTAGCAAATTATCTGTGACTTATAAAACACGTTAAATAATGCGTCGTTCTTCATTTAGGTTTACATTCTCACTTCTAATAGCGGCATCTAGAATTCTATGTAGCAATGATGCTTGGGGATACTTAACGTTTTGTTTGTGACGTGCATGGCCCAGAAATCATAAAACGCTCGCAATATGTGCACACGTGCCCAGAGTTCAAGCTTCTGATTTACATGTACAGTAATAGTCGAGAATTTATTTATTCTTGTCTGGCCCTAGGTTAACAACTTCATTGAACACTATCCACAGTTGGTACCTTTTCGAATTTCGGAAACGAGAATATACTTTTAATCTGATTGAACCACGTTTATTACGTATTATTACGTTTATTACGTAGCGTATCTAGTTGGAACCATTCAGCATCATCTCTTTGCAGCTTATCTTGAATCAAAGATGGTACAAGTTGAACTGATGAACGTCAATCGTGATATCGTGTAGTGCGTATAATATTAGGGAATAAAATACTGGAACTTGTTGTTCATGTAGGTGATTCTAGTTTGCATTGCCGTCGCGTATATTTTCAACTTCTACGCGTGCTTGCATGACATTATTCTAACGAGCTGTCGCTAAGTATCCCTTTGCATCTTATACGGTAGCAACATACATCTCGATAAGAGGATCATGCCTGTTAATCATTGCACAACTAGTACGGAAAAAATTTCCGACTTTATGCAGGTGATCTATTGAAATCGTTTTGTCAAAGAACTTAAAAACGGATTTTAATTGGCCATTTCTAGATTCAACAATCCATTTTGATTTCGTTATGAGCCGTGTTTCGTTTGCTTCTTTTGTTTGTGATTGTTTTAATTCGAGGGACCATAGGCGCTAAGCTGAGGTCACGTTCATTTAAATAATTTAAACAGTCTCTAGTTTCCTAAGGAATGAATTTTTGAATTTGTCTATAGCAATTTAGACAGTGAACCTAAACTCAACTGAAAGCCTAATAGATTGCAAGTGCAATGATTGCGCTTGAAAATTGCAATGTTTTGCCTGTCTGCATTAATCTTTCTTTCGATTCGAAGCATCTGTTTTGGTTCGTAGGCTCTTTCGCTCATATAATAGTCATTTCGAACTCTCAAAGCCATTTTTAAAGATTTCAACTGTCAAGAGGTAAGAGGTCTTTAAACCCCCAAAATGTTGAAACAGAGTAAATGCAAAAAAAGAAACAGCAAAAAAAATTAAAAACACATTCGAAAATAATTAGACAAAGAGGAGAATGAATTAAGGACAATAAACTAGACTAATAAATGTGGTTTAAACAATAAATAAAGAAAAGAACAATTAAAAATTTGATTCAATCGATTATAAAAAATATTCTAACCAAGTCTTAACACTTTTCACTAAGAAAATCACAAAGCTACAGCCATCAATGAAAATAACAAGCGAAATGCTGCGTTATGAACGACCGTCAATGTTTAAAGCATTTTAACAACTTCAGTAGGAGTACGTTTTCATTAGGCCCTAATAATCTGCATATTCTGGTGTTCTTTATAAGAAACAATTCTATCAGTGATATCGATTGCGCCTGATTTTTCGAAATTCGGATCAGCAAGCTTGATGTGTGACGGTATTTAAAAAGATTGTAAACTGCATACCAACTGTGGTGATTCGGAACTGATTTTTGGCAAAACGAAACAAAAAATGCGGACTTTGAAAGGACTAACCAGTGATGACTTTCGATTTCACATTTGCTTTTCATAGTTAGAGAAGCTTTACTCATTGAGACTATATTATTATCTACTAGTGTTTTCTTGAGTTTTAATCATTCGCAAAGTCCAGAGGTGATAAGATATTTATTGGGACCCTGAGTCAAGTTGAATACGAACAGAATGCTGTTTATTTCTTTGACCCTAACAAAAACCGTAGCTGTGAAAAGGACCCCATCGTCGGTATTTGACTTCATTGTTGTGGCAGAGGATATTAGCCTATCTTTGAAGCCTGGCGCAGTGTTATTTTTTTTTGTTTAAAGTGACCGAACTTTAAAAAATTTAAACACAGTTTTGAATTTTGTGCTCTTCTTTGCAAAACGGAGTAGTTTGGTGGTTGGTATCAATTAGCCTTGGTGGTAATCTTCTACATCTGTCAAAAAGACCTCATACAATAATCGTAATGTTTCTGAAAGTTCGTACACATCTTCATAATCATCTATAATACTTTCTGATGAATTCTCAGAAATATCTCCATCATCAACTTCGTTCACTTTAAAAATAGCCAGAAGTTTTCGGGCTTCTAATCGGCCATATACTGGATTTCCTATTTTCCGAACAATGGATGAGTATTTTACGAACCGAAGATGGCATTCAGTACCAAGAATAATCTTTAACATACAGTTGATCTGCAGAAGTGCAAAGTTCATCAACATATTCACATTTATTGGTAACTAGCAAGAAAGAGCGATCAATATTGTTCTCAAGTTACAAAGAAGTTCATTAATCAATCCAAGACAGTTAGCCACTATATCCAATTCTTTGAATAGTCTTTGATCTGTATTACCATCATCAGTAGTGCCACTACAACGAGAATTGGGCAGATCAATTTTAAGTCTTAATATCTTCTAAAGTTTGGAGTGAATCATAATTTCTGTTTTTAATATTTTTTTGTCTTGCAGGCTTCTTATTTGTTATTTCTTAGCAGGTAGTAGGTATACAATATGAGCATAGAACTGAAAAATCGTATTTAAGCGTGTGAAGAAGATATTCTGAATTGTAACGACTAAGTATTAGGTACAAACTTCTGCTACAAATCTTCTAGAATGAGTTTTTCTGATTCTTTAGCGAAATAAATATCTGTATGGCGACCTCATCGTGGTGAATGTAAGGCAATTCACAAATCCCTTTTACGGTATGATTAAGCAAAGCTTAAAGCGATAATAAAGCTGCAGTTTCTGTGACACCTATGTCATTTTTTAAAGGTCTGCATAAAGCTATGTACGTAGATTGACTTAGATTTTGCTCTAATAGAAAAGCTCAACTATGATATTAAGTTATCCTCACAATTATGGGATTTTGTTCCTGCATAACTTAAATAATTTTGCTTTGATAACTTGGATGCACGATAATAAGCTATCAACAATCTTTTTGGGTCGTTTTGACTATGATAACTGATTGCAGTAACATGGCGTCTTTGTCAGAATCTAACCACCTGCCATGTTTTTTTGCATGTATATCATTTTTTTCTGCTGACAGCTTGAAATTTATGTCTTATTTCCCCTTAAAACTTGAAATAGCAGATTCAAAGAAACTAGATACTTATCAGGTAAATTGAATTTCTTCATTTTTAATTTTGGCCTGATCTATTCAATTTTTTCGCAGTATATATTAGCTGCTGTGAGTTTATAGAATAGAGACAATCTCTAAGCGATTAGGTATTGCTAACACAAATTGCTTGGGTTAATCGTTAACATATTTTAATGCTGAGAATATATTCTGCCTGTTTTTCCTTTTTTATTATATGTGCTAATCGAAATTCAGACCATTCTGAAGAATCCTGAATGCTCCAGACCTAATGAAAGACTTCAAGAGACAAATGGTACGCGTTCTTTCATTTAGTGGGACTCAACTTACTTTAAATATTCCTGCCAATCCTATTGCTGTGTTTCAACTTGTTCCTGTCATTCCGGTCATACCTCAATACTTATTGAGCATTTTGAAATGCTAGAGGGATTTAAGTTTTTGTATGACCCTTAATTTCCTAATTAACTGATTTTCCTCGGAGCGAAATTCACGATCTCTTTTTTTTGGGAAGGTTTATTGTTTATCCACGGCAATGTTAGTGGGACTTCCTTAGTTCAGTTCTAGATATCATAAATGACGTTCCTGCCGCTATGATTTCTAATGTGAATTGAGAAATTTTAGTAGTCAGCTTGGTTGCACATATACGGAATAAGGTACGGATTTGTTTCAATCTCTAGAAAGTATTTTTTTCAAAATAGTGTAAATTTTACAATTTATATTTATCATCCTTCTAACTGCAATCTGCTATATGCCCCAAATGAATTTAGCTTGGAATGTTGTCGTGTAACCTCCAAAACTTGCGTAAAGTCTTATTTTTAAATTTTGCTGTATTTTATTCCGTTATTTTGTTTTAAATTCTGTCGCCTCCTCAAATAAATTGTTTTCTACCCATTAAATATTTCAGAACAACGATTTTGTTATTGAAAATTGTCGTGTGAAAATAAAATAACGGTTTATAATTTTGGGATCATTAATTAATTTATAATAATAGAGTAACTTAATGTGAATATTTACGATTTCTAAGAACAAGCCTAACTACTATTTTCCAGAAAATAGGATGAGCTAGTCAAACTTTAAATTCCAGTTCACTAATTTTATCTTTCTATTCAAAATAAATTTTGAGTTAAATTATTTCATTTTTTACAATAATTTTGTCTTATTTATGAATATTTTAAGAAGGATCTGGAGCCCGCAGTTTATTGATTTTATTATCTATGAATAAGAGAAATTTTAATAAATTTGTTTGGTTCTAATGGAGGAAATAAGAAGTGATAAACAGGAAAAGAGACAAGGCATACTCTAACGAGCAGTTCTGACCAACACGGCAGTTCTAAAGAAAATGGTCAGTGCTAAAACTTGATAATGGGCAGTGCAAAAATACATTTTTAAAGTTGATAGAGGGAGAAAAAAGAGAGAAATCGGCGCACGGAAAGACAAAGGGAACTTAAAAATAAAAGACAAAGAAGCAAAGAATTTTTCAAAAATTACCACAATCATATCTTATTTATCTTCATTGATATACTCATATATATATATATCAAGACAACTCTAATATTCTTATCTTTTTTTATTATTGTTCATAAAATTTAAGAATTAAAAGGACTTAATAAATCTATTATTAACTAATTACAAAATTAGCGGTTTATTTTTAAAAACATCCTTTCTTCAAAGGAGGGTCGTTAATATATTCATCGTCGTCTTCATCATTGTTCTTTTCAGATTGTTTAAAAATAACATAATACCATAGCTGCTCTTTAACTTTTTGATTATCCTTCTGCCTCCGTTCTTTTGTTTTTGAGCCACAGAGCTACTGCTGGTCTAGGATCCCACGAATCTAAAGTTGGCATATTAAAATAAATGTACAGGTACAAGTTTTCCGTGTAAGTATGAATTGAACTTCTACCTGCGGTTTTTATGGCATTACTGTAGCTGATAAGTCGCTCAACGTCGGCACTATGTGGCTTGCAAGCTGCAATCCTGGCTAGTTTTCTTGTAGTTATTGGATATTCATCTAAGGTAATCAGCATTTGAATTCTTAGGATCAGAGATTTATATTTTAAACTATTTTTTATGCCAATGCTGACTTCTTGTGTTGAATGCCGAGTTCTTAAAATGCAATGTCTAATGCTACTAAATCTAAATCTGCTGCAATTGTTTTATGAATTTTCTTTAAATCTACGAATGGATCAAATTGAAGATATTTCTATAATAGTTCTCTTATCTCCTTGTTCACTTCAAAACAATCTTGTAAATAATGGCTGAGCGTTAAGGCTATTTCCAGATTAACAGCATCCGGGCTTCTATTTTCTGGGACTTTTGAATTGTGTGCTATTTTACGTCGAGGGTTTTCACCTGCTCATTGAGAGCACTAACCCACCCACCAAGTAGAGGTTCATTAGGTAAAATTTTTAAATAATCGCTCGTATGGCTCACGTACTGCATCCTATCAACGATTGTAGTGCTATCACTCTGCAGATTTTTTTGAAGCCGTGATAGTACCTCAAGCATATGACTCATAAATGCCAGTCTCTCAATATTACTCTTCTCAATTAGAAATTTAAGAAAGCTAATCCCTTCTGCATCGTTTAATGCTTTTAGTTATTAAAAATAGAGAACTAATACATGCCAAGATTTTAATATAAAAGTAATCAATTGAGAAGTAAATTAAGCCCAACGTATATCAATATAACCAGGAAATTGAACCAGAGTGATGTTCCTCTGCAAGTTGTTTCAGCTCTTTTATACGCAAGCCACTGATTCGAAAATGACGAAAATGAATGAAAATTGCTGTATTAAAATGCAACTACTTTGTTATATGTTAAATTAATTTCTATAGAATTTTAAAATCAATAAGCTTTTTAAAAATCTTTTATTAAGCATGTTAATTTACGTATAAAAAGACAAGTAAAATCTTTAATGAAAAACAAATCGAAAGGTTCGCTTAATCACAAAAAGACTCCGAGTCGTAATAGTAAGTAGTAAAAGTAATTATATTAACTTGTGCAGTGAGCACGATAACTTCAATAGAGGATTTTTCTCTTCTGTAGAGGTCAATGTTTTCAAAAATTCTTCAAATAATTGCTAAAATCTAGCTTTTTCTTCTGTGTTTATGCTCGCTCCATCAGTCACAACAGATGATGTCTTTTGCAAGATTGTATTTGTTTGTTTCAGTCCTACTGTATTAGAACATCCAGTCTTGACTGCACCCAGTAAACCTAAACATAGTAGAGAAAGCGCAAGGGAGTTAGACAAAAGCTCTGTTAAAATAGATTGATGAATTTCTACTATTACTTGCAAAATTTCGCGAAAGCTAGCTGGTGCGACATATTGTAAGTTGTAATCACAATCTTCGCTCTGGTTCTCTTTAAAATTAAAAGCTTCAGCAATTTTACTAGTTAAAACTCGAGCGGAAAATGTATTTCCAGATATAGTTACTTTTTAACACCACCGTACATATGCAGCATCAGTTGTCCAACATGATTTGCTAAAGCAAGATTAGCTTGATTCACACTTCGTCATAACATATAATTTTTAATTAAACATACAAGACCTCTGCGTACTTACGAGCGTTTTGACTATTACTATTATCAACGGATTGTTTAGAAGACGGAGGTTTTGGTCTCTGTAACCACGATAAAAGAGAATGAGCTCCTGTTTGATTATTAGAATCTCCCATATTAGAGAGCCTATTCCGTACGAACTGTAAGTATATGCTATACCTCGCTGAAAGAAACGAAACACCTAGTGGTACTGACACTTCTCGTAACACAATAGGCAAACAGCTAGAGAAACCTAAAAGCTTTCTGTAAGCATCTTCAATACATTCGATGTGGATTTGCCGGATGTACATGTTGCAGAGCTAAGTAAGGATCAGAAGTACCTATATGCCATTTCCATGGAAATTCAATCAGGAGTGTGTTCACCGGTCCTCTTGAACACTTGAGGTAACCATCCGCAACTAACAGGATACTTCGTTTTTACGTAGCAACAGCCATTCCATCCGCTAATCTAAAAGCTTTAGTTAGTTTTGTTTTGAAAGTTTAAGTTGAGTCATGGTTTGCTATGAAGATCGAGCACTCGGTTGTGGTTTCTATATTTCTATTGGCCACCTTACAAAATTTATGAATCTAAACTTTACACCGTTAAAACCTAAAAAAATCACAAACATCATTAAAAAAGTACTTATTTTAAATTAAAACCTGGGAATAATGTCGTTATCTTTCCATCCAATCGTTATTGTACACTGTACTAAGTTTACACGTTACCCTTTATATCTTTACGCCCTTCATTTTAGCCCCCAGTTGCACTCTCTCTCCATGAACTGCTTTCTCTAATCCGTACCTAACCCCAGTTATAATAACCCCAACGACTCTTCCTATCTTTTCCACTTGGACCTCCCTCTGTGGAATCTACCTATACCGCTTAGCAGCTCTAGCTCTACTCTATCATTCTTTGCGTGCACCTTGTTTTACCCCCAACCCCTGCTTCCTACAAAAGAAATTACGCTGCATTTCCTTTAGGATCTCTTTCACCTCGCCTTACACCCACATTTTCGCATCTTCCTTTCTTTTTCGATAACCTGCCTTCGTCGCTCTCCTTTCACTCCACTCCCTTATTGCGCTCTGTCCTTCAGCATAATTTTCAACATCCTTTCCTTCCGCGACAAATCGTGATTTAGGAGGAACTTCTTATCGCATTACTCCCAACTTCTCTTGCTAGCTCTGCAATTCCACATAAGCCACTTATTTTTCTCTTTTTCACTTCCACTTAAGTTTCCTACCTTGCCACTAATCAACCCAATGCTCAGTAGCAGCACTTCTACAACCTCCATTTCTTGCACTGGTCTTTAGCTTAAATTCTTCTATTTTGATATTAATCCTCCTGTCTGCCTTTTATTTTGTGTGTATGATGGACTTCATTAACCTTATCATATCCATATCGAACTTCGCCTCCTTTTAATTCTTACGCTCTCCTACTTTCTCTTTTATCATTTTCTCCTTCTGCCCCTTCTCCTTCTGTCTACTAGCCATCCTAATCCTAAACTCCTAATCTCCTCTTCCATGTGCATCATTCTAACTTCTTTTTTATTCCTTGTCGACCCTTAGATCTTTTTTCAGTCCATCCCCTGATCTCGCCGACCAGTTACCCAAAAGACCTCTTGCACTAGTTTTTCGAAGTAGAAAAGCACGAAGTAGGGAAGAAACCGAAAAATCACATCTAAAGAAAAATAGTTACTAATTAGTATTGCCAAATAGAATCCACTTCTCAAGCTAATAGAGATAAAACGGCGAAAGCCTATGGCAAGGTCGCAAGTATCTAGAAGTAAGAATAGTAATTGAGACGATATGTAGCAAATAAGTATTGTAATATGTAAGGCTTGTGTGTAAGAATACATATTTTGTTTATGTGAAGTCTCTGGGACCCGGAAAATACAAACAGTTTAAGACAAATATAGAAGTTTAATATCATGTGTCAAATAAAATCCAAAATGGTTAGTTATATCTTTTTATTAAAATATGCCATTTGTGTCAAAAAAAAATCACTGCCATTTTAACATTATAAAATTTTTAAATTATATTATTCTATTTTTATACTTAAAAATTAATGAATTGAAACTTTGCATCGTTAAACATTAAAAAATTCTAAGCGGATTTAAAAAATGTATGCCTTCTCAAATCAAGATATTGGAATAATGGCGTTAAAAAGATTGCTTTTAAAGTTACGCTTTAGATCAATATTATTCGTTTAAAATTATTATTTTGAAATTCGATGAGATTGGGCGCTTTTTCGATAAGGGAGATTCCCGTATTTCTTGTGAGGTCATATCTTTAATAGCACCACTTTCCATATTTATTTTCACTCGTTTTTCACTCTCGTATGCAGGGAAACATTTTATTGTGTATATACCTCGAAAATGTCTATTATCCTGCAATATTGCAAAAATTTCACCATTAGACGTTGATAATACACGTTGTTCTCCGGTTGGCATTTGTCTAAAGACACGCCTGTCTCCCCTTATTTGAATTGGTTTATCCCGAGGAAAAGTGTATCTTCGGATTTCGAATCGTCGATTCGGATTAATTTTGGGAATAAGCCGAAGAAATCTTAGATTTTCAGGTGTAAATTTACGTAGTCGGATAGGAACCAGAGGCTTATGAAGTGGAGAAGACCTTGACCTTTCACGAGTATGCTGGCTGCTGCTAGCATCACAAGTGACGTAACGAGGAATACCAGGGATGGGTTCGCCATTTGGCAAACTATCAAACTGCCAACTTGACTCTGTAAGAAGGAACAGGAATTAGTTTTGATTTCTTTGGAGTCCCATAAAATTGAAACGCAGATACAGTAAATCTCGATTTCCGTTCCTGATTTATTTAGGGAGAAAGGATGAAAAATTTAATATTATGAAATTAGCCTTCCTAAATTACGTAACGGAATCTAGGTTCTCTTTAATACCCCTACGCCCCCCTTAACAAACTGTCACAAAATATTTCACCCCCCTCCCCCTTACTGTACGTAATTTTTAGTTTCCGGAAATTTTTTTCTAGTCATGCTAGTTCATTTTATAAATTCCCTGATTTTTCCTTGACTAATTTTTCATTATTCTTGGTTATTAATTGTTTATTAATATTCAAATAGAGCAGAATTTTAATCTTCTAATATTTTTAACATAGAACCTTTTATAAACTAAATAAAAAGATATTTTTGATGCAAATTGAAAGTTTTCAAATATAATAATTCACTTAAAATAATAAAATGTCTTTTCTACAATGGAAGATGACTTTTTGAGAAAATACTTGAATTTTTTGCTAAATAATTAGTTTTTAAGCACTATAGTTAAACTTCCATTAAAAAAATATAAATTTCTAACAAAAAATTCTTATAGTTTATGTTTTAATCCAAAAAGATGAAATTTATATAAAAAAACATTCTAACCAAAAATACGAATTTTACACAAATAACGATGTTTCACGCAAGATAAAAATAAAAATTTTATCTAAGTTGGTAAACTTTAATTCTAAAAGACAAATTTTTTCTACAAAAATTGATTTTTCAAACCTAAATATTACTTTACAGCGAAAAATAATTTTCCTAGAAACCGATGCATTTTTACCCAACTGAAATGAAATACTAAACAAAAACAAATTTTTTTTAATTTAAAAAGGAGCATATTTATTTAAAAAGATAAACCGTAAAAAAGTGGAAAACTTACATTTTCAGTTGAAATTACTTTCTACTAAAGAGATGAATTTAAAATAAAAATATGAAAATTTAGGGCAAAAAAAGATTTCTTAACAAATCTAATCCAACATAGCCTTTTAACAAAATGCATGAACACTAAAGCACAGAGGAAGTATTTTCAACCAAATACTTGCATTTTCATTTGAAAAATGATATTTTTACTAAAACAGATGTATTTTTAAATCAAAAAGATAATTTAAAAAAATTGTTGAATTTTATGTTAAAAAAGACTTAATTTTACTTTTCACAACAAAAATATCAAGTTTTGATCAAGAAATAGGTATTTACGAAAATAATTGATTTTTTAATTTAAAAAGACGAATTTATAAGACGAAAAAGGACTTTTTTTAACCAAATTGTTGAATTATCTACTAAATAGTTGCATTTTATATATAAATTGAAGCAGAAATCATCGACAACTGTCATTTGGTGATTGTGAAATCTCTTTTGTTAAAGCTTCTTCGGATTTAACAAGAACATTATCTTCACGTATCTCTTGCTTCGCACTTGTTTTTATCGATAATTTTAACTTTTCTACATTACATTTAACTCTCTTATATAAAATGTTTATTATGTTTATTAAAATTTTAAAAAATAAAGTACAAATTTTATTTTTTAATGATTATTTTCATATTTGGTTCTAATTTTGCATTAAATTTTATTCTATAATATAATTCTATTATTATAATTCTATTCATATAATAAGTTTATATTATTGACATTTACAATATGCATTAGTATTGCAACAAAAGTATTTTAATTGTATATTGTTTATCATTAAAAATCATTTATTTGCAGTTTGCGTCGCTTTCCCATAAGGTAAAGTTCTTTTATTTTTAAAGCAGTTTTTTAAAACTCAAAATAAAAACACGCGTCCTAGCGTAAGGTGGTTTTAAGGAAAGTAGATATAATTTAGGGAAAAATGTACTTAAATAAATATTATTGTAGCTTGTGCCCTTCTTCCAAAGAATTTAATTTCTTATTTTTAATATATTTTTATAACCAGAGTTTATAGCAAACTTCTAGATTGTCTATTTATTTTTTGCATTTTTAATATTGATTTTTACGAATAAATTTAATAATTTTTATCATATAAAAAAAATTATTTAAATTTAAAACTCCTTTTTGGATAAACAAGTTTTGTTTAGTTTTTTTTTGTTGTTTGTGCGGTTAGTCCAGCAATATAATTTTTGTAGATTTTATTATTGTTTTTTACTACTAAAGACAGAAACAATGCGTTCTATAAAAAAGTAATAATTGACAAATTTACAGATCTATTAAGAACGCGCAATTTGAGTTAATCCATTTTTTATGTATCTTACATAGTTTGACGGCAAAATGCATATATTAATCTTTTATTATTTTTTGTACTATAAAAATTAGAATTTTCAAGTTATGGATAAAATTGAAACAGTTGTTACTTTTTCATTCAATGCGTTGCTTGGCATAAAATCTTCATTTTAGCCTTCTCTGTAGGCCGCGGAATGGGTGAGGAGACACTAGAAGCACCAACCTCCAAATGGTCCTTCTTGGTTCGGTCAAGCTTCATATTGAGGGCGTTAATACGCGTAGCCTATGAAGCAGCGAAAAGTGAAAGCGTAGTGTCTCCTCACCCACTCCGCGGCCTACAGAGTAGGCAAATTAGGCTTAATTCTTTTTATTTAGAAAATGCTATACCTCTGATAATTTTCTCTTTCTCGGAAAAAGTCATAAGACTAAATGGTTCGAGGTTCATAGTACTACAAACAGTCGTTCATAGAAGCAACTCATTAACCAAATTTTTAAACAGTAAGAAAAACATGCAATAAAATAAATTTCGCGTTTTCTTCAACATAAAATTTACTTTTCATGCAACAGATCGAATTTTTGTTGGGCCTTCCTCAAAGCTGTGATATCTTAGGAATTGTCGCGTTCACATACGGTACGAATTATTAAGGGGCGTCAACGCGTTTCAAATTCAATTTTCGGATCACAAACCTTATACATTTCTTCGCAATAAATCCTGATTTTATTTGCATTTACTTTAGAGAAATTTAAATTATATTAGAAGAAAAATATTCATGAGGATAAAACAAAGATTAATTTTTGAAATTCTGTTTTACGTATAACTTTAACAAATTTAATTTAAATTGTAGATTTCTGATATTGTTATATTCACCAATGGAATTAAAGACAACTGCCAACGACAAGATGAGAGTGTGAACAATTTTCATTTTCACTAATGAGTGGAAAAACTGATTAATGGAATAATAAATGTTGAACAATGTAACTGCGGAATAAATCCCCATTATCATATGTCCCATTATACTTATTAAAACACAAATAATCTAAAGCAGTTATCTTATAGATTGTAAATATCAACATTGTCGTTTGTTGATATTTACAAAGTTGAAGGGAACCGAATTTAAATCGTTTCTCCTTTCCTATGCAGTTTCTTGTCTTACAGGAAAACTTCCCAAAAAATCCCTAAAACATTTTTGTTTTAGACTGAAAAGAGGAATTTTAAAGTTCATCTTCACTGCCAAAAATGTTTTTGGAATGTTCCCAATATTTCGTGAGGAAAATTCCCAGCACAGATTGGAATTTACTCATTAGTTTAAGAATTTTCCCGAAGTTTCTGCGGGGAAAACATCCCAAAATGGTAGCCTCGGTTACAGGTAAGTATGCTTCTCTTCGCATCGACTGATGTCTGAAACATTCGGCGCGTCAATTCCGTTGTGCGAGAGGCGCACTTCGCGCCCTGGCGGATTTTCTTCTAAACTACCTGCTCCACAAAACAAGATTTAGATGAAGGCGGTAGTAAAATTATAATTTATTAGGATATAATGAATAATATTTATTTTAAAATATAATCAAATCATATGATTCTTTGATCATTAAGTGGGTTATTAATCTTTAATTTGATTCATGATTTAGTCTGATACTGCTTACTCAGTTATTGCAAAATAAATAGTAAATTTTATTTGTCATGAAGTACTTTAATATTTTTATCCTTATTTTGCTCTTGAATACATACGGAAACTACGCATCCCATCAAAGATTGACTATTCAATAGTTATGGCTCTTTTTTGTGTAAAAAACTTTTATCTTCTCATTTTTTTCGTGACTCGTGTTGTTTTTAACAAAATTTAACCCACTGAGCGATGCAGCCCTTTTAATTAATATATCAGACTATAGTGCGGTAAGGCCGCACTATTTTTAACACAAAAAGACGAATTTTTATAAAACATTTTAATTCGCAACCAGAAGCAGGCAAAAAAAACGTCCGTGGACAAATTAATTTTCAGAAGACAATTATTATCCGATTATGACTTTTTTTTAATTGATACATTTCCGCAACGAACTCTCATGGCTGATTTTTAAATTATTGTTTTTTTCTTTATTTAATAACAAAAGTGAAAATTATTACTTTAAATTTTCTTTAAATATAGGGTGAAAATTATTTTAAATCAAGTTACATAAATAAATTATTGACATTAGGTTTATTTAATTGAATGTTCCCTTTTTATGTTTTCAATACATTAATTAATTATTAGCTGATTTGTTTCACAATATTTAGTTACATAAAGATTTATTTGTAATTTTTTTTAAATTAACTAAAATAAATTAATTAGGTACTTCAAGTTTTTGCCCAGACCAGCATGCAGTAGTGGCATCAAGCTAAGAATTTATTGTTCTCACAAAATTGAGCGCTTTGCGCCGCATAGCGCCAAAACCGTCCATTTTTTCTAATTTTTTCCGAATTTTTTATCAGGCCCTAATAATATACATATTTGCCAGGTTGCAGCTAAATCCACCGAAAGTCATTTTCCCATACATTTGGCATAGGGTACTTGTTGAAAATTGAGCAATTGAGAAATGTTTTCTCCTAGACCAACGGTGTGCGTCTAGAAAGCCCGCGGTGCTAAAACAACAATCTATGAATTTTGGTGCTGCTGATCCACACAACACCCGTGAAATACAGATAGAAAGTAAAACAGACTCTGGTTAGGACAAAGAGTTCAAAATCAAAATTAAAGGCAAGAAACTAGGAACTTCATAAAATAGATTTGCACTGCTTAATAATGCTGTAGTAAGTGATAGGTATGGCTAGAGCTTCAAAAAAAGAGCTGAAAGAGCTTCAGTGGTTTTTACAGATATTGGTCTTATTAGTAGTACAGCAAACTTATTTGTGATAGATAAATCCAAAATTCAAAGTTTCAAAACAGTCGTTTGTGGTATTCATGCTGATGTCTTCACCAAAGACCCACTTAACGGTCTTTATTTTGACAGCCGTAAGAATAAAACTAGTGAACGAGCAAAAGAAGAGGCAAAATACTACCTTCGAACTTACACCGAGGAACACATTTCACTTATGCAAGAGCCAGTCTCGTTTTATATTTGCCACGTTACTCCAGTATCGGGCACAGCAATTAACACTACAAAACGCCCCTTGACTGATGGTAAACTAACTAATGTAAACACCGGACTGCTTAATCAGTCTCTTGATGTTACCATTAGTGGTCCTGACACTTTTAGTGGCACAATAGGCAAACAGCTAGGAAAAATTGAAAGTTTCCTGTATATAGCTTTAGCAAATTTTATGTGGATTTGCCGGATGTAGATGTCGCAGAGCTGAGTAAGGATCAAAAGTATCTGTATCCCATTTCCATGAAAATTCAATAAGGAGTGTGTTCTGAGGACGTAGCGACGCAAGACCCCGGTCCTCCTCCACACTTAAGGTGGCTAGCTGCAGCTTACAGGAGACTTTGTCTTTACGTAGCAACAGCCAAGCCATCTGCTAATCTGAAAGCTTTAGTTAGCTTTGTTTGAAAGTATACGTCCCGTCATGGTTTGCTATCAAGATCAAGCACACCGTTGTCGACGGCAGCAAGTTGCTTTCTGAAATAGTGGAGAGATCAAGGTATTTGCCTAAGAAAAACCGTAATATAATCGACCCGGTCAACTTTTCTGATTCCACCCGTACGTTGATTGGATTTATCTTTTTATTAAAAAAGGTCATTTGCCAATAATATAAATTTGGCACCGTTAAAACCTAAAAAATTCCAAACATTACTATACAAATACCAGCTACTCGTAACATTCTGATCCTACTTTGAATCAAAAACAATTTTTTTTTTGCGATTTTTTGAAGCATTATAATGATCTTTTGAATAAAATTTCTTTAAGTTTATTATTTGAAAATTCTAAGAGATTGGGTGATGTTTCAATAAGGAAGATTCCTTTATTTCTTCTGAAGTCATAGCTTCAATCGAGGAAATTTCCATATTTATATTCACTCGTTTTTCAATCTGATATGAAGGGAAATATTTCGTTGTGTATATACCTCGAAAATATGTATTATTTTGCAATATTGCAAAAAGGTCACCATTCGAAGTTGATAACACAGCCACACACAAAAAATATTTTTCGGGTCTGGAGGTCAGACCATGTTTACTATATGTTTTTGGGGTCGCTGAATCCAAATCCGAAAGTTAAAAAATCCCAAGCACGTCAGGGTTCTGACATAACCTCAAAAAACCTTATAAAAAATTTTATTCGAGTCCGGGGGTCAGAACATGTTTTTTATATGTTTTTTTGGTCGCTGAATCCAAATTCGAAGTCCTGTCTGGTTGTTGACATAACCTTTAAAATATCCCGTCATCTAAGCTATTTAACGCTTCAACGTTTTGACTTTAGCCGTATATTGAAAAAAAATCAGTTGAACCCATAAACCCTATTTACTTCACAAAACAAAGGTATGTAGGACCGTCGGCATCAGCTCCACCATATAGCCCTTATAAGGGCGTTTGGCAACAAAAATTTAAATTTGTAGAATGATTACCAAGAATAAATAAATGACTAGAGATAAATGAATTGTATGCATCTACAATATTAAAAATGATGTGTAGAATTTTTAACTACTAGAATAAACGACTAGTAACATGAGTACAATAGGAATCGAATGACTTATGTATACGAACTCAAAAATAAAACGATTGGAATAGACGATCTGAAAACTATAGCGGGTTCTTTTCTCATCATATTCGCATCCCACCTTCCTTGATATCGAGTTTTCATGACTTTAAATCTTGGTGAAAGCGTTCGCCTTGCTCTTCACTAAAATCATCTAGATTGTTTGGAAATTTGTCTAAATGTGCATGCAGAAAATGTAATTTCAAATTCATCAGGCATCCTAGCTTTCTAAAATCTTCAACCATTTAGCCAACAATCTTTTTATACTTTGGACTTTTGTTATTTCCTAAAAAGTTTTATAACAAATCTTTCAAACTAAGCCAGGCTGCTTTCTTTAGGCAATTCATAGTACAAATGAAATTTATATCTTTGAACATAGTCTAAATTTGTGGTCCGTTGAAGACTCCTTTTTTTAACTTAGCGTCAGAAAGTTTCGGAAATTTGGATTAAGGGTATTGGAAACATGCCCCTGATTTATCGACGGCTTTAACAAATTGTTTTATGAGACCAAGCCTTATATGCAACGGAGCAATAAGAATTTTCGATGGATCCACAAGAGACTCATTGATGATGTTATTAGAACCTAAAGTTAGCGATGATCTTACTGGCCATTGTTTCGTCTTGCTGTAGTGATTTTACCTATTTCTACTATCCCACAAACATAAATAGCAAGGATATTAGGTGAATCGTGACTGTTGTCCAAGCAGCATGGTTATTATTTTCAAATCTTCGCATATTAACCTTTTTCCCTACACTAGTCATCCAAATCCTAACATCCTAATCTCCTCTTTCATGTGCATCATTCTAGATTCTTTTTTATACCTTGTCGACATTGTCTCCTTATCCTATTTTTAACTCTGATCTTTAGGTTCTCACACCTTCAATCTGCTCTTTAGACCCCCCTAGATCTTCCCTCAGTCCCCTGATCTCGCCTACCAGCAACCTGAGAGCCTCTTGCATTAGTTTGTCGAAGTAGAAAAACACGAAGTAGAGAAACAAACCGAAAAATCACACCTTAAAAAAGTATTAGGAAGTAGTGTTGCCGAAAAGAAACCACTTTTTTAACTCAAAGAGATGAAAACACTAACCCTAGGGCAAGGTCGCAAGCTTCTAGAAGTAAGAATAGTAATTAGGACGGTATATAGCAAATAAGTATGGTCATGTGTCAAATAAAATACAAAATGGTTAGATATTTCTTTTTAATAAAATATGCTATTTGTGTCAAAAAGAAATCACTGCCATTTTCACCGTACTAAATTTGTGAATTAAATTATTCTATTTTTAAACTTAAACAATTAATTAATTTAAACTTTGCACCTTTTAAAATTAAATACTTTCAAGAGATTTAAAAATGTATGCCTTCCTAAATAAAGATGTTGGAATAATGGCGTTAAAAAGGTTGCTTTTAAAGTTGCGCATCAGGCTTTTTAAAATTCGTTCATTATGATCTAAACTAACTATACAAACACGAGTTACTTGTAACAGTTTGGTCCTACTTCGAATCAAAAACAATACTGCATTTAAGTTTAGAATTTTTTAAGCATTAAAATTATCTGTTGAATAATATTCGTCTAAAATAATCACTTTAAACGTCGATGATATTGGGCGTCGCTTCGACAAAGGAGATTCCTGTATTTCTTCTGAGGTCATATCATCAATAGCACCAGTTTGCATATTTATTTTCACTCGTTTTTCTGTCTCGTATGCAGGGAAACATTTTATTGTGTATATACCTCGAAAATATGTATTATCCTTTAATATTGCAAAAACTTCACCATTCGAAGTTGATAATACACTTTGTTCTTCGGTTAGCATGGGCTTAAAGACACGCCTTTCTCCCCTAATTTGAATTGGTTTATCTCGAGGAAAAGTGTATCTTCGGATTTCGAATCTTCGATTCGGATTACAGTTGGGAATAAGCCGAACAAATCTTAGTTTTTCACGTGTAAATTTTCGAAGGCGGATAGGAATAGGAGGCTCATCAAGCGGAGGAGACCTTGACCTTTCATGTGTATGATGGCTGCTGCTAGCATCAGAAGTGACGGAACGAGGAATACCAGGGATGGGTTCGCCATTAGGCAAACACTCAAAATGCCAACTCAACTCTGTAAGAAGAAGCAGGAATTAGTTTTGATTTCTTTGGAGTTCCACAAAATTCAAACGCGAGTTCAGTAACTCTGGTTTTCCGTTCCTGATTTCTTTAGAAAGAAAGAATGAAAAATTTAATATTATGAAATTACCCTACTGAAATTACTTAACGGATTCTGGGTTCTCTTTGATACCCCTTCGCCCCCCTAAACAAACCGTCGTAAAATATTTTCAACCACCCCCTGCTTTACTCTGCATAATTTTTAGTTTCCGGAAATTTTTCGCTAGTTATTCTAGTTCATATTTCGGATGCAAATTTACAATTTTCGAATTTAATAATTCATTTCAAATAACATAATATCTTTTCTACAATGAAAGATGACTTTTCAACTAAATACTTAAATTTTCTGCAAAGTATTTAAATCTTGAGCACAAAGTTAAATATGCAACATAAAAAGATTAATTTTCAACAAAAAAGTGTCATAGTTTATAGTTCAATTCAAAAAGATGAAATTTCTCCAAAAAAACTATTATAAATTAAAAATAAAAATTTTAAACAAATAAAGATTTCTCCCTCAAGAAAGAAATAAAAGTTAATCTAAGTTAGTGAACTTTAAAGTTAAAAGACACATTTTATCTACAAAAATTTATTCACCAAATCAAAATATGACTTTACAGAAAAAAATTAATTTTCCTAGAAACTGATGCATTTTTACCTAACAGACATGAGCTATGGAACTAGGACAATAATAATGTAAAAGTTACATTTTCAGTTTCAAAAATGAATTTCAAACAATTTAGCAAAATCCAATCTGATCTATCTGTAAAAATCGGTACAATTTTTTCAAATCAAAATTTACTTATTGCATTTCTTTAAATACACAGCACCACAAAAAAGTGGTATTTTTTTAGTGGATTCTAAATTCAGTAAATTTAAGCCCTTATTTTGAGGATAGAAAAAAATCCTGACCTAATGAAGCAATTCTGAGGTCTTATTCGGTTTCAGCGGCCCCAAAAACATGAGGGTACATTGGTCTCGCTTCTGGGACAGACCACTTTTTTTGTGCTGCTGTGTTATAGAGCCGATTTTAAATAATTAGTCATATATCAACCAACAAGCTTTATACACTTTTATAATTACCAACACATTTTCTTTAACATAACTTAACATAACATAACATAACATAATTGCATTTAGTTTAAAGAAAGGCACATTATATTAGAAGATATATATCCATTAGGATAGAACATAGATTGAATCTTTCCAATTTTGATTTGCATATAACTTTAACAAATTTAATTTGAATTGTAGATTTCTTATATTGTTATATTCACCAATAGAATTAAAGACAACTCCCAACGACAAGATTAGAGTGTAAACAATTTTCATTTTCTCTAATGAGCGAAAAAACTGATTAATGGAATTATAAAAGTTTAACAAAGTAACTGCGGAATATACCAGTGTCCCATTATACTTATTAAAACACAGATAATCTAAAGTATTTATCTTTCAGAATGTAAATATCAACCTTGCCATTACTTGATATTATGAGAAATAAAATGTAGTTACAGATTACCGGGAGAAATAACGGATCGTCAAAGTTGGAAGGAAACCGAATTTAAATCTTTCTTCTTTACTACGCCGTTCCTTGTCTTACACAAATACTTCCCAAAAGATACCTAAAAAAATTTCACTTTTGGTAGAAACAATTGGGGTTTTACTAAAATCTGGTATAACAGAACATAATTTGGAGAGATGCGAAAAATTGTTTTTAAAATTTCTTGTGAATTTTGAAAAATTGTATGGGGCTAAAAATATTAATTTTAACGTTCATCTTCAATGTAAACAATGTTTTGGAAATTTTCTCAAAAAGTTTGAGAAGCTTTTCATGCAATCCTAACACACAATCCCAACCTAGAATTTTCCATAAATTTCTGCAGGGAAAACTTTCCAAAATTTGTGGAATATCACTAGACTGGTTTTTGTTCCTATGTCATTGCGGAAAAAGGTTTAAAATTCAAAGAGTTTTTCCAAAACTCGGAAAGGGAAACATTCTCCAAAATTTGTGGAATATTAATAAAAAAGCAAGGGTCAGCCGTAGTGCAATAGAAGAGTTTTTAGGATTGAAGCAAAAACTATGCGTCCTGCCAAAAAGTGATAAGTAACAAATTTAAAACTCTTTTTTCGACTTCAACTTTTAGCATGACCTAGGACAATTTTTGTGAAAATCTAAAAATCATACGATATATAGCCTGAAATATTATCTTTAATTTAACTAAAAAAACGTTGACCTTAATTGAAAGCTTAAAGAAACAAAATGGCGGATCAGAAGTGACTATTTTTAAAAAATAAAATGCATTCAATTTTTGTAGCAATCGGCATATTTATGTTTTTAAACTCACTGATTTCAAGTTTGTAAACAGTGTTTTTAAAAAAACAAAATGCTGGATTAAAAGTGACTATTGTTTTTAGTAAAATGCATTCAATTTTTGTGAAAATCTGGAAATTCTCGGTAAACTTATGGCCCAAACGGTTTAAAGTCTACTACAAAAGCGGAATTAACAAAAAAACTAACTTTTAACTAAAGAAGATCCATTTTCCGCTAAGAAACCAATTTTCAACTTAAAAGTAAATTTTCAAGTAAAAAGATGAATTTTTCATCCAGAAAATTAATATTTTACTACAAGCAATTTTCTAATGAAACGGTCAACTTCCAACTAGGGATAAATTTTTAACACAACACAGAGCAGTTGAATATTCAGTTAAATATACAGGGTGAGGGAAAGTATGAAAACGCCAGAAAATTTTAGAAAATTTAAAATAGAAAATTAAAATTAACATGAAGTCCTTAGTAATTTTTCCCGGGGAATTTCATGGTGACCTTGGATTAGACCTTGGACCTTGCTGTCAAGGTTATTTCAAGGTTACTACAATTTTTTGAAATAGGAACACCCTATTTTGACATTGGCAATCGAAAGAGCGGGAAATTTTACGTTCAGATATGCATTAAGGTCTAAGGTCAAGGTCACCTGTAGAAAGTCGTATGAAGGTCAAATTGTACTTGCAGGTAAATCTATGATGTAAATTTATCTATTTATGGTAGGACTTTAATAATTTTTAACGTAGCAACTAAAGGAGACTTTGGACTTATACTAAGGCCTCACTGTAAACGTATTTTCAAGGTCAGCATTATTTTTTAAATTAAGACCACAGAATTTTGATGTCAGTAATAAGACCATTTGATTCAGTTATCCAATTAAATCCAATTATATTTAGCCTTTTGACCAACTTTTTCTGGTTCCTGGCCCACTGTGCGATGCAGCCCCTCTGGTTCACATATTTCGGACTATAGTCCGGTGAGGTCCGTAAACTCCCCCACCAACTACAAGGTCTCGCGATCCCTAGTGAGAGCAAAAAATGTTTAGTTTTTTACGAATTTTTACAAAACATTTTAATTTACAACCAGAAGTGAGGAAAAAATTTATTTAATGACAAAAATAAAAAAAACATTTTTACTTTGAATTATGCCGTTTTTTAAAAAAAGCTTTAACTCAAACAAAAATGCATGCAAAACTGAAAGCAACTATCCAAATGAGATCTCCAATAGCAATTCTATTATTAACAAATTTAATGTATTTGTTATAAACAAATAAGTGAATGAATTTTGAAAAAATAGTTGAATATATAAAAGTTAATAAAAAATTTGTTTTCTCGATAGAAATTTGTATATAAAACCTAAGTATCCTATTTAGAAGCCATATATTGTAAACAAAAATGATTTTCTGCTATGAATCAATATTATTTTTTATTGTTGTTCTGGTCAGGGCTTACAGCCCCTGACGCCCGAGTGAGCCCGCTGCGCCCCCTTCTATTCCACAAGCGTGACGCCAGAGCCCTCTCTGTAGGAAGAGGACCACTGTTATGCTGTTGGCTGATATTTCAGACTCATTGATGCTGAAGCTGTCTGTGAGTATTACACGTTTACCCCGCAATTGCAGGGCAGTGACAGAGGATATGAGTAAACGTCCCATTATCCTCTTTGCACAGTCGACAGAGTGGACTTCCTTTAAGCCCTATCTTATTTCTGTGGCAATAAAAGTTTCCCTGTCCTACAAACATTTTCGTTAGGACATTGACTTCCTTTTACTCGAGCTTAAGTAATTCCATCGATCGGTGAGGGTTTAGCTTTATGCCTAGGAGTGTTATAGCCTGTTTGCAGCCAAAGACAGAATTCTACTTGTTTTGATGTTAAATGGACAGACAACGATTAATACCTTTAGCAACTAACCTACCTTATAGTGTATGGTGGGAGTTAGCATCGCACCCTAACAGAAGAGCATGACCCCTTACCTTGCACTATTCCACCAGTGTACGTACCTTCACTAGTGGATTGGTATCGCTGTCATATGGAAAGTCAGCCGATCTGATGACAAGCCTTCTTATTCCTTTTAGATCCGTGGCTATTACTATCAAATCCCTGGAACACAACTCAAGCAGTGGGACGACGTTAATTCACTTCGCCAGTATGCAAGCGCATGGATAAGCGGCCTTAGAGTCAGCATAACAAACCCCCCCCCCCCTACTCCCAAAAACTTCAAATGGCACCCCGTACTAACCAGGGTTTCTAGATTAGCAAGATGCCTGAGTGCCTTGCAGCTATGCTCCTCTGCAAAACTGCAGAGGCGCCTTTGCTGTGGGGCAAGTATTTGGGTAATAGTTAGACCGGGGCAGTTATTTACTTCTGCTCTTGATCTCCCTGCACAAGGACAGGCTCCTTCTGCACCTGGCTGGCAACTTTAAAGATGACCTGTCTAAAGTGGTAGAAGAGCCTGTAATTGAGGACCGCAAGAGCCTTCGACTGAGACTCACGTATTTGAATAACAAGAAGGTATTTGGTTTCTACTTCTGCTGTTTTTTTTTGTTCTACTTTCTGAGGCCTATCGTACCTGACGATTTGCCAATAATAAGTGACGGGCTGAATCCCTCCAACAGGCGGAGCACCACAGATGGGTCTCCCAGTTCCCCCGGGAACTACGTCGTAGTCCCCGACGACTCCCTTTTTTGGCTAACGGAATCGATCGGTTTCCTTCATATGAAAAGTGGTAACCTCCATGTTGGTGTTAATGTTGTTTAGTAGAAATCGACTGTATAGAATTTATGTCAGAGGGCTCTTTGTGTGCACAAAATAAAGTTTGTTTCCATTTCTTCAATGGACCCATAACACGCCTTGTGATTGAGATTGTAACTGCAGACTTATAATTTTTCGAGTAATTTATTATTGTTTGCAATTTTCTTGCATTTAGTGTCACCACAGTGCTGCATATAAAGTAAAAATTATGTATTTTTCAGTGTTGTTATAACTCCTTTAATACACGTAAAATGTGCGACTAACTGAATTCTTTTTACCAAATGACTTGTACATATATTTTAATATTTCCTGGCAATAGTTCAAAACTTAAACTAAAAAAATAATTAAAATTTTTCAAAAAAGCAATTTTAAGTTTAAAGTAAAATAAAAAATAATTAATAATAAATAAATAAATAATTATCCTGAAAAAAATTATATAATAATGCAATAAAAATAATTCATTCGACGCTTTTCATGTTATTGATTGCTCAATTATAATTAGCTGATTAATTTTGTTTATAATATTAAATTACATAACGATTTAAGTTAAACATTGTTTATCTAAGAAAATAAATTTATCACTCACTTTGAGATTATTTTTTTCGATGTGGTGTATGATTTCTGTGATGAAAGTTTATTTATATTTTAAATACGCGGTATATTCATTTCATAATTTAAAGGAAATCTTCTGTTAATTAATTTGATTGCATTTCAGTTGCAGTCTGCAAACATCGAGGGGAATTAATCAGGTCTCCAAGCTCTGAAATCAATGAGCTACGAAACATCGATGGCTGTTCAAATCGCCAAAGACAACATTACAAAAATAATAGGACCTTTTTTAGTCCATGAAAATAAATTAGTACAAGCTCTATGTTTTTTAAGAGATGACCTCATGAGCCCTCTAACATCCTTACTCAAAAATGTAATCTCGTTTATTGACTTTATTTATTACTCATGGTTGCTATAGGTCAGGGAATTATAAAATCAGGGAAAATAAAAGAATTTAAAACTAGTCAGCGAATGTCAGGAAAAACCTGAATGTGTCAGGGAATTTTCGTTAAATTAAAGTTAATGTTTAGGGTTTTCAATAACAAGTTTTACACACGTATATATTAAACATTTTTTAAGAATAAAAAACCTTGTTGTGATTAAAAATTGTATAATTTTCTTAAATTTTTTTATTATTTTTGATTAAAATTTAACAATTTTGTTAGTCATTCCTGTTGGTTAAAAATTAATCTTATCTGTTAAAAATTCGTATTTTCGGATTAAAAATTAAATTATTTTTGTAAAATTTTTAACTCCAATTCAAAATTAGATGTTTTATTGAAAATTGAAATGTGTAAATAGAAAATTTCAGATTATTTTTTTCGTTATAGACTTTCTGGGTTAAAAATTGAAATTCTTTTGTTTAAGATTCGTTAAAATATTTTTAAAACTAGCATTTTTTACGATATTATTATCAATTTTTCTTTTTACTTTCGTTTTTTTGGATTACCCGTTCGGCTCTACTCTTCTCCTATGCTTTCCCTTACTTTCTTTAATTTCTTCATCCACATCACTCCCTGTCTATTACTATCCAAACTCCACCTCACACACTTATCCATACTCAACTGTCCATCTTCCTCTCCTACATATCTCTCTAAAACATGTCCCCATGACTCCATTTCGTATCCACATACTTTACAGAGATTCTACTATTCACCCATCCAAAATCTAAACGCTCACTCCTTCTTTCATTCTAAACCGTACAACTCTACTTAATTTTTCTTTGTTTTTTCTTTTTTGCAAATATTCTTTTTCAGTGAACCCATTTACCATCATATACCTTCTATTGTACCTAGTATCAATAATCTTAGTCCATCTCCCTTTTCCTTGTTTTACTAATAGCTCTAAATCTATGTCCTGCCATTCCATAACCCCTTGTCGTATACTACAAACACTTCCCATTTTTCTCCTTTCTGCCTCCCATTTTAAATTTTCCTAATTGCCTCTCGTCTCATTCTTCCGATTTTCTTATTCTGCTTCCCTTTCTCTTTTTTAGCTTCTCTAAAAAACTCCAGGCTCTCTTAATTTGTCTAGTAACCATTTTTCCCTCCCTTATGTGTCCCTTATATATAAAATGTATCCTGGGAAACTTCAGCTAACCCCCATTACCCATCTCAAAAACGCTTATGCATGTTTGCAACTTTCCTATGTTTCTTCCATCCCCAATTCTCCAGCCCATAAAACAACACTGCCCAGATCACTGCATCAAAGAACCAGACCCTCATTCTCCAATCGTCCTTGAAACTTATTTTCCCTATACGCTGTACTTTGCCCATCACTTTGCTCGTTTTCTCCTTCTGCCTCAAAATAAAAACCTAGGTCACAGATCTCCTCCTCAACTTCCACTTTTTAATTGTTTATTTTTCTGACATAGCTACATCGTCCGCGTATGCTAGAGAGTATCGTTTTATATTTCCCAAAACCATTCTTCCTTTCCCTTTCTTCTTTAGCTTTGCTCTAAGTCTGAATAAAGCATATTAAAACGTAGCGGACTTAACGGGCACCCTTGCCTTAGACCTCTCCCTGTTCAGAAAATCTGCCCTCTTTTCTTTCCTATCCTTATTCTAATCCTGGTTTCACTTAAAATTTCTTTTACCCTCTCCACCATCTTTTCCTCTACACCCCTCTCTTTCATTGGCTGTGATAGCACTTTTCAGTTTACTGATTCAAACACAGCTTTTAAATCTACGAACAAAGCGACTAGTTCTTTTTCTATCTTTCTACATTTCTGTTAACTAAGAATTTAAGTACGTAGATGTTTTCTATAGTTCCCAATTCCTTTTTAAATCCCATCTGATTGTGTGGAATACTTTTAATTTGTTTTGCATATATTTTATAGCCCACTGGCATGAGAGTGATCCCTCTATATTCCTCGACCTTCTTTTCTTTCCCTTTCTTGACAAGTGGTACCACTAGTCCTGTCATCCACTCTTCGGGCCACCCATCTCCTTTCCAGAACTTGTTACACGTCTTCCGCATAGCGTCCCTAACTTCTTCTCCTCCATACTTAATCGCTTCGTTCTCCATCACATCTTCTCTTGTTGCCTTGTTTCCTTTTAGCCTATTTTTGCCTAATCCACTTCTTCTCTTTTTATTTTATTGCCTTTTCACACTTCTCCTTAAAATATCCTTCGGTCTTCCCCTTTGGTCTTATTTTGCTCTCCCCCTATTAGACCCTTGAAATAATCCGTTCATTCCTCCTTTTTTGTTTCTACATTTACGTGCTTTCTTTCCCTTCCATCCCTATTTATCACATCCCACACCCTTCTTTGATCGCTTTTTCTACCTCTGCCTTATATTTATACTTCCCCCATTATGTTTTACTCTCCAGCATCTTCTCATGTTCTCTTTTTCTTCTGTTATACTCCTCCTTCTCCAATTCGCCTTTTCTTTATTTTTTTACAAACTCTTTTATCCTCTTTTTACTTTCGCAGCATTCCTTGTCTTACTAGCTTATCATTTACCTTTCTAATCGACCCCTTCAACCTTTAATTTAAAGAGTTTACTCTCTCCTGTTTTGCATAACAACTTCCTCCTTTTCCATCTTTTGTTTAAACTCTTGTAATTTTTCTACCTTTTAGGTTCCCATTTTCGCGTTGCCTTCTCCCCTATATCCTTTCTCTCGTTTCCGTGCTTATTGATGTCTCCTTTTAGTATAACTACAGCGGTGAAGTGCTCGAAACCTGACTCATTCCCCACCTTCATACTCCCTCTCATATGCTACATTCTATCTTCAACCATGATGTAGTCTACTGCTGTTGTTCCCTTTCATATAAATTCGATCTCCCTTTCCTCATCTCCTTTCAGGTTGACATTACATGTAAACCATCCTGTTTTTTCTATCACATCTAGTAACTTCCTTTCCTCCATGTCTGTCTCCCTATGTTTTGTTTCCTTATACATGCCTCCTTTTCATTATCCCAATTCACACCCCCTTGTTCGCCAGTCCATGCATTAAATTTCCCTCCTATTAAAACCACCGCTATTTTGACTTTTCAACTGTAATCCTTCTTACCATTGTTCTATCCTTTTCCTAACTGTACCCATATTTTCTAACCTTTGCTGCTAACTTTTTTCTCACCCCTGACACCATTTCTTCTAGCCCTCTTCCTTCAACGTGTTCTTTTTTTGCTTCTTGCATTGTCTACAGATAACCTTTCGGTAACAGCCTTTCTATCCCCTTCCAGTCCTTCTAATTTGCGCAGGTTTCACTCATCATAATCAAATAAAACTTTTCTAACTCTCCTTAAAATATTTTATACTTGTTCTTTAAACCTGACACATTCCAGAAAGCTGTTTTCACGTTTCTGTCTTCTCTTCGCGGCCAAGCACAATTTCTCCCTATTAATCCATAACCTGTCTCTCCTTATCCACACTCTCTACACAAGCCCTCTGCCCTATTTCCATCCCCTTTTCCTGTCCCTCTATGTCAGATCTTCTTTAATTCTTTCCCTACTTCCTCTCAAGAATTTTTTTCCCTCCATAATTGTCTTTTTCTTCTTCTTACTCCTTACTGTTACTAGAAAGCTTTCTTCTTTTCAGTCCTTCGTTGCTCCTATTCGCTTAACTCCTTCTACCCTTACCTGCACTATAATGTCTCTCAAGAGATTTTTCATTCCCACTTCGCCTGTTTTACTCTCTACTTTCAAACCCTTTACTACTATACTATTTTTCCACTTTGCCCTTTCTTCACCTTCCACTCTTCTTTTAATTTCACTCAGTCTTTTCTTCAGTCGTTTATTTTTGGTTTCGCACCTTCTTTTTATTACCTTGCACTGTTTCCTCATTCTCTGTTTGTTTCACGAAACGCTCATTCCTAATTTCCAAATAGCTTACCTGTTCTTACAACAGGTTCATCTCACTATTTCTCTGTTCGTCAAACTCTCTTTGTCTACTCTCTATGCTCTCTAGTTACCCCAAGACATGTCTTTTTTCTCCTTCCAATGTTTATCCCATTATTCCCACTTTCCTCTTAACTCTCTCACTTTCCCCATTGCATAGTTTCCCTGCCTGTTCATATCCCTATTTATATCGTCCAATCTCTTTCTTGTTTCTTCTATAAACCCTTTTATGAGGGCTTCTAATTTCTTAAATATCCTCACTCTCAATTTGCCCTTTCTTACTATCTTTGACCCTTTCTAAAAAATCGTCCGCTGCCTCTCTTTTTTCATTGCCTCTACTGATTGCTGGTCGCGCTTGTCTTTTTCTCCATTCATCGAAACTGATATTCGAATCTGCGCTGCCTAGCTTGTTCAGACTCTATAGGTTTGAGGGCCTTCCGCGTCGCTTGTACGTCCCTAAGTCTTTTCTCGCTAACATTTCCTCCCTGGTCGACTGACTGGACCTTTTCTCACCGCTGCTGTCGCTGCGACCAACGTCCCCCTTTCCCCCACTGCGCACACTTTCAGCAACTTCCTCTCTTGTTGCTCCTATTGCTTGCTGTTCTGTGCAATCGTCCAGTAACTGTTGCCCTTTGACGCTAGTTTGTGGAATTTGGGTCTTCCTCATCCTACCTTACCACCCAAAGCTCTGTAAAGTTCCCTGCAATATATTGCATTATATATTTTCTTCTAATTCTTCGTATTCATTAGAATCCCTTTCGCTGTCATCTTCAGATTCATAACTTTTTTATCCGTTAGTATCAGGGAATACCAAATTTTCATTACTAATAACTTTTCTTTGGGAAATCGCCAATTAAACAATAAAAATGCATCTTCATTTACATTGCGTTTTTAGACACAAAATTTTTTTTAGAATATGACTCTGTGTTTTCTTGAGGAAAATTTTCTCAAAACTGACGAAAGCTGTGATTCTGAAAGCAAAAGTAAAATGTTAAGCAAATTTTTCTCGCTTTGTACAATGAGGGTAGGGTCCAGGAAATATTCTTGAAGAAAATAGTCAATAACAAAATCGATATTCCTCTTAATATTTATATATTTATTGAAACTGTTACTTATTGAAACCGAAGCATTAATTATAAAAAAACTTTCCTTAACATAAAAGATGGTAGTGTATTTTACAAGTTACAGTAATTTTGCAGCTATTATTGTGTGTGTAAATCAAAGAAACATTTCCTATTTATTTTTTTATTTATGATACTTTATATAATATTTAATGTATATGCTGATTTTTTTTACTTAAACATTCCTCATTTCAGTCGAAAATTTAATTCTTTGGTTAAACATTAATTTATTAGCTGAAAATTTAACAGCTCTGTGTTTTGTAGAGAATTTATCCATAGTTGGAAATTTACTTTTTCGATTAAAAATTCTTTGTTGTAGAATATTAATTTTCTTGATAACAGATTCATCTTTTTGCTTTACGATTCATTTCTTTCTTTAAAAATGTGTTTTTCAGCGTAAAATTGATATTCTTTAGTTAAAAATTAAATTTGGTTAATTCGCCTCTTGTAGTAGAATGTAAATCTTCTAAGCCGTATATTTGTAGAATTCTGCCAAAATTTGATATATTTTACTAAAAAAAATAGTCACTTTCAGTCGGCCACTTTCTTTTTTTAAACTATTTATTACAAATTTGAAATCAGCGAGTTCAAAAACATAAATATACTGATTCCCACAAAAATTAATCCAACTTTTTGGAGCTCCTTGACCAGCATTAAAATAGCAAAAAGCGTTTGACTAAGCGGGCACTCTGACATCCACCCTCTATACATCCAAAAATACTAAGAAAGTTTTTACCTCTCACCCTATCTTTCGTTTCTTCATATTATATCCTCATCGTTTTCATCCGGCCACTCGTCACTCCCCTCTCCTTCAACGCCTCCACGAGTCCTTCCCTGTGAACCGCAGGAAACGCGCCTTTAAGATCCACAAAAGTCGGGTGCACTCCTGACCCCTTCTTCGCTCATTCTCTGTCCACCACCTGCTGAAGAACTTGGGTCTGCGAGAGTATTCCTTTCCCCTCGACATCCTCCCGAAGCCACTAAACCTTCACCATTGTGTTCACTTCTTACACCGTATTCGTTAGCATATTTCACTACATTTTTCAATCTCTACCTAATCTGCTTTACTATTCTCTCGTGATTGAACTTTTTTATCTCTGCATCCCTCGGTCTTCTACTTGCATCATCTCTTTTCTGTCAATCTGGGCCCTAAAAAGATTCATTAAAAAAACATCCTGCACTTCTCGCATCATATCTTCTCCCCTGTCCCATTATACACGTCATAAACCTATTAATTATCTTATAAAATCTTGAGCTGCTAGTTTCGAAGAAAATCCGCCAGGGCGCGACGTACGCCTCTCTCACAACAGAAATGACGCGTCGAGTGTTTAAGAGAGCAGTTGATGCGAAGCAAAGCATACTGACCTGTGCCGAGGCTACCATGATAAAGAAAGGGCCTTGCTTTTTTAATAATATTCCACAAATTGTGTAGAATGTTTCCCTTTAAGATTTTCAGAAAAATTCTCTAAATTCTTCGGGACAATTCCCAAACTAATGAGTAAATTCCCATCTAGGTTGGAAAGTTTTCTTACGAAATGCTGTTAAATTTCCAAAACTTTGAAAAAAAATTCCTACCATTCTTTGAGATTTTTACTCTTGAACGTTTAAGAATATTCCCAAAATGATTTTGTGAAAAGCTTCCTAAACTTTTTGGGACAATTCCTAAATTATTTCTTATAGTGAAGATAAACGTTAAAATTATCTTTTCAGCCCCAAACAATTTCTTGAAATACACAAGAAATTTTTGTAACAATTTTTCGCATCTCTCCAAATCATCCTCTATTATACGAGATTTCAATGAAACCCCAATTGCTTCTACCATAAGTGAAAATATTTTAGGTATTTTTTGTTACAGGGTAAGACAAGGAACGGTGTAGTAAAACAGAAACGATTTAAATTTGGTTTACTTCCAACTTCGATAATCCTTTATTTCTCGCGCTAATCTGTAACTACATTTTATTTCGCATAATCAGCTCTAATGATATGTAAATATCAAGTAATGACCAGGTTGTTATCTACAATCTGGAAGATAACTCCTTTAGATTATTTGTGTTTTAATAAGTATAATGGGACACTGGAATATTCCGCAGTTACATTGTTAAACATTTATAATTCCAATAATCAGTTTTCCCGCTCTTTAGTGAAAATGAAAATTGTTTATACTCTCATCTTGGCGTTGGCAGTTGTCTTTAATTCTATTGGTGAAGATAAAAATATAAGAATTCTAAAATTCAAATTAAATTTGTTAAGTTATACGCAAATCAGAATTGGAAAAATTCAATCTATGTTCTATCTTAATGAATATTTTTCTTCTAATATAATGTGCAATTCTCCAAACTAAATGCAAATATCATTTTGATTTATTCCGGGCAAATTTATAATGTCTGTGTTCCATAAATTAAATTGAAAACGAGTTGACGCCCCTCGATAATTCGTACCGTATGTGAACGCGACGATTCCTAAGATATCATAGCTTTGCGGAAGTTCCAACAATAATTCGATCGGCTGCATGAAAAGTTAACTTTATGTTGAAGAAAACGCGCTACCTTTTTGCGTTACATGCTTTTCTTAATTTTTTTTCTTAAGATTTGGCAAATTAGTTGGTTCTGATAAGAGTTTGAAGCTTCTTGTTTGATATCTTCTTAACTGTTCAGAAGCGGTTCTTTAATTAAATGAAGCTTTTAACCCTCGGTAGCTATTTCCGATGGAAATTCAAAAAGTGAGCGCATTTTCAAATTTTTTAAGACGATCTTGGTTCAACAGATAAAGATTCTAGATACGAATGTTCATAGTACTCAGGACCTTGAACAATTTATCATTATGAATTTTCCGTGAAAAAGAAAATTATCAGTGGAAGCAGTACATAAACAAAAAAAGCCGAACAACGCGTGACATAAAAAATGTAAAATCTATTTCAATTTTGTCAATAAGTTGAAAATTCAAATTTTTGTAGACAGAAATAATGAAAGGTCAATAATTCCATTTTGCCGTTAAAATATGCAAGATACGTTAAAAATGGATTAACTTAAATGGCGCGTCCTGAAAAGATCTAAAAGTTGGTTATAAACTCTGTTTATAAAAAAATATTAAAAATCAGAAACTGAATTTTTTGGAAGAGGGGCACAAGGTCCAATAACATTTTATTTAACAACATTTTCGCCTAAATTATATCTAAAAATTTGCTTCAAACAACCTTAAGCTAAGACGCGTATTTTTATTTTGAATTTTAAAAAAGTACAATGGAAATAAACAAATTCAATTTATAAGAAATAGACGCAAGTTGCAATAAAATGTTTACTAATAATTTTAATTTTAATAAGATGTGCATTTTTTTAATGATAAAAAAATAGACAATGAAAAGACTTTTGTTGCATTACTAATGCATATTGTGAATGTCAATAATATAAACTTATTATAATAATAGAATTAGATTAAACAATAAAATATGATGCTAAATTAGAAAAACAGCCCCAGACCGTTGTACAGAAATAAATATAATATACATTTGATATAAGAGAGTTAAATGTAATGTAGAAAAGTTGAAATTATCAATAAAAAAGAGTGCGAAGCACGAGATACGCAATGATAATGTTTTCGTTAGATTTAAAGGAGCTTTAACAAAAGAGATTTCACAATCACTAAATGACAGTTGTCGATGATTTCTCCTTTAGTTAAAAAAGATTTGGGCACAAATGTGGCGTAAATCAAAAGACCATCGCGTAAGCACAATGATAGTTAGAGTCAATTTTCACGAGGTCAACTAAAGGTTAAATCGAGGTCAACCACATTTGAGCAACACGAAGCCAGGGTAAATTTTCGACCAACGACCTTGCTCATCTTCACCTTGAGGCCTACTTGTAAGGTCATTCGAAGGTCAAAATGTACTTTTTAGTTGAAAATTCGAATATTTATCTGAAAATTAGCACATTCTTATTTTGGGTTTGGAAAGTGAACTGGAATCTTCTTTCGATAAAAACTTAACTATATTTTTTAAGGTTTTTAGTTCAACTGTTTTAGAAAAACTTCGTTTTTCTTGAATATAAATGCAAATTTTTTGGTAAAAATTCAACCACTTTGTTTAAAGTTTGTCTTTTTGACTTTAAAATTCACCTGCTTTAGCAGAATGTAATCTTTCTTAGGTAAAAAAATTCAAATTTATCGGTTGAAGTTATACTTTCTTGAAAATTAGGTTTTTTAAAAAAAGTCAGTATTTTAGTTTAAACTTATTATTTAAGTGTTGAAAAGGTAGCTGAAATCTTTTCTGAATGCAACTGTTTGATGCTTTAGTATTTATGAGTTTTGTTGAAAGGCTTTGGTGGATTCGATTTGTTAAGAAATCTTTCATCCTAAAGATTCATAATTTTATTTACAAATTCATCTCTTTAACAGTAAGAATAACAATTTTGTTTAAATATAATCTTTTTATTGATAATTTAACTACTTGGGTAAAAGTTAAACTACATTGCTTAAAATTAATTTTTAAACTGGAAAGATAACTTTTCCACTTTTTTAAGATTGATATTTTTTTAAATGAATATGCTCCTTTCTTGATAAAAGAAATTTCTTTTGGTTCAATTCTTGTAGATAATATTTGTGTTTTAGCTTTAAGGTTCAACTAAATTTTGTGAAAAGCTAATTCCGGTTTCTCCTTACAGAGTTGAGTTGGCATTTTGAGTGTTTGCCTAATGGCGACCCCATCCCTGGTATTCGTCGTTCGATTACTTCTGAAGCTAGCAGCAGCCATCATACTCGTGAAAGGTCAAGGTCTCCTATAGTTCGCGAGCTTTCTGTTCCTATCCTACTTCGCAATTTTCCACCTGAGAAACTAAGATTTGTGCGCCTTATTCCAAACCTTAACCCGAATCGACGATTTCAAATACTAAGATATACTTTTCCTCGTGGTAAACCAATTCAAATAAGGGGAGAAAGGCGTGTCTATAAGCCCATGCCAACCGAAGAACAAAGTGTATTATCAACTTCTAATGGTGAAATATTTGCAATATTGCAGGAAAATAGACATTTTCGAGGAATATACACACTAAAATGTTTCCCTGCATATGAGAATGAAAAACGAGTGAAAATAAATATGGTAACTGGTGCTATTAAAGCTATGACCTCAGAAGAAATACAGGAATCTCCCTTGTCAAAGCAGCGCCCAATCTCATCGAATTTTAGAGTGATAATTTTAAACGAATGATTTAAAGTAGGATCAAACAGTTACAAGTAACTAGTATTTGTGAAGTTTGATTAACTCATATGGAATGCATTTTAAAAAGCCTCACGCGTAATTTTAAAAGCAATCTTTTTAACGCTATTATTTCAATATCTTGATTTGAGAAGGTATAGATTTTTTAAATGTGTCTGGAGTTTTAAAATTTCAAACGGTGCAAAGTTTAAATTCAGTAATTGTTTCAGTTTCAAAATAGAATAATATAATTTAAAAATTGTGTAAGGTGAAAGTGGCAGTGATTTCTTTTTGACACAAATGGCATATTTTAATAAAAAGATATATCTAACTATTTTCGATTTTATTTGACATACTCCGTCTTTTGAGCTCTATTAGCTTGAACATTGGATTCTATTCTGCAAAACTGCTTCCTAATCCTTTTTCTTTATGTGTGATTGTTCGGTTTTTTTCCTACTTCGTGCATTTCTATTTTGACAAACTGATGTAAGTAGCGTGCGTTGATGAGAATCTAGAATTTACCTTGAGCTTAACATAATGGCCGTTTGAAGGTCACGACGGCTCAGGTCGGGTAAGTGAGTTCAATTTTGAGTGTTAACGAGAAACATTACCAAGGTGGTTTTCAGGTTGCTAAGACTGCATCTGTATGTGATGAATGTGACTTTCGCTTTGACCTTGGGATAACCTTAAGGATCCACAGATAACAATATGTACGGGCGCATTTTAAGCGCACGTAATGTGATCACAAAATGCGAGTACGATGCGTGCACAATGAGCTTCAAAGCATGCGTTTCATTTGGTGAAAGCCTTGTGCTTAATTAGGGTGGGCAGATATGAGCCGCACGCATTGTGCTCACCAAATGCAGTTACGATGCGTGCACCATGATCTTTACGGAATGCGCTTCATTTTATGAAAGGACTGTACTTTCACAGTACTTGCACACCCATGTAGTGCTTCAATAGTAGTTGCCTGATTTTATTATTTATTTAATATATAGTTTTTGAAAATAATTTTTTTTTTAAATTAACGAATATATAAATAAACTGCAGAGGGATGCTAAACCCAAAACCAATCCATCAACATTAGGTTTACAGTTAAAAAAAAATTTATAAAAAAATTGTCCTTTTCTCATGATAATAGTCAAGTATTAACATATAGTTTGGGAAAATAAAAAAATTCTAAAATGTATGAGTGTCAGTGAAACTTGTAAGCTTTAAGAAGAATTTAGAGTTCTGATTTTTTAATAAATTTTTTTAATTTTCAATTATTTTGGACAATTTTTTGCCATAATAAATGTTAGCAGTACTTGATTACAAAATATAAAAAGAACATTTTTGTTTCACAATTTAAAAAATGTAACCCTACTTTACTTAACATATTTTATTTAAATCGCTATTTAAAAATTTTACAAATATAATATTGAACGTAATATTGTGATATATTTATATTGTTTTAAACATATGGAATTCAAATTGCAAATTTTTTATTTCGCGCCAGATATGCCGTGTTTAAAATATCGATTCAGCCCATATCGATTGTTTGTAAATAGTATTTGAGTTATATTTTCAGTAGTTTGAAAAGGGCAAATAATTAAATAATTATAGTTTATACCTATTATTAAACTAATCCATTGGAAAAAATCAAGCTTAATCGTAAAATTCAAAATATAATTTTTATAAATTTTATTTTTTTATGTAGAGTGACCTTACATCGCAAAATAATCGCATGTACGTGTGCACATCACGTGCGTGCTATATGCGTTGCACATGAGGCCTTAAATGCGTCGAATAAAGCAGTCACTTAATGACTGGCCATCAGGTCCGTGACAAGGGAAAAGATTAGACTGTCACCAACGATGGATGCCTACTTAAATATGTCTGCTATGAAATATTTTCCAATAATGCAATTCTTATAGCCATCAAAACATTTTTTGAGTTAAAATGACCTTAGATTGTCATTTATGGTCATCCATAACATCTGACCTGAGTATATATATATATATATGCATATGAACCTTTCCGTTTTTTCAAGGTCCGGTATAAAAAAGCCGCTTTTCCATTTTAAAAAAAGGTGACCTTTAAATAACCTTGAAGGTCAACCTTCAGCTCAAAACTACGATCACCATCAGGTTCTTTGTTAAAAGTGGCTACGGATGTAACCTTCACCTTTGTAAAAAATAGCTCTCTTGAGAAGATGCAGTCCTGTCCCATTACTTTTGTAATACCCTGTGTAAATGGTCTGCCTATAAATTTAAGCAAATCCTCTCCCTCATTTATCTAAAACCTACGTCTTGTTACTCCCTCTTCCATTTTGAATCCCACGACTCTGTTCAATTTGTACTTTTTTCTTATGATATTTACGTACTCTGGTTCTGCCTGTCCTGTTTTACCGACATCTCCTGCTATATGTCCAAGCACAGACAACTGTCATTTGGCGATTCTGAATTCTTTTTCGTTAGAGCTCTTTCGGCTTTAAAGGAAACATTCTCATCACGTATATTGTGCTTTGCATTCGATTTCGTCGCAAAAGCAAACTGTTCTGTATTATGTTCAACTGTATAAGTTTATTTTCAACATTTTCAGCTTTAAAAATTTTGGACTTTGAAAATTCTATAACTCTGATAATTTTCAAAAACAGTTATGACGATAAATTGTTTGCGTTTCCACGAGCAAACATATAATTTTTTAATCTTAAAAAAAATGATATCATAGATTTTGAAAATGTGCTTACTTTTTCAATTTTGATCCAAAATTTCTGGTTTGCGAACATGTTCTTTCTTTTTAATCCTTAAATAATTGTGTTATAGCAGAATCCAATCTGATCAATCTTTCGAAAGTTATCGTGCCTATAGTATACAGACTACAGACTGCAAACTACATACTTCAGATTACAGACTACAGACAGACAGACACCTTCATAAAAATAATTTTTTCCGACTCAGGAGGTCTTAAAACGTGGAGATTTGATGAAAACCGTCAAAGTGAAATTTTACATAACACCAATACCTTCTCATTAGGATAATAATGTAAAAAGCGAAGTATGCCAGCAGTAATTGACTGAGAAACATGTGTGGAGACTTAGATAAGTGTGAAGATAGGAGAAAAGATGGAAACGGAATTCTGGATAGGCAAGTGGTTCAGGCAATTATGATCGTTCAGAAATTAGCGGATAAAGAAAGAGAGATAAATCAGATAATAAAGTGTTCAAAGAGTATTTAAGAGTAAATGGTCTAATGGTGAACGAGAAAAAGTTCGAAGGTTCTTCAAAAACATAATCGAAGTTCTTGTTTAAAAACTTATTGTTGTCAATTTTCTCATGTATTGGTTTCTCGGTCGTTAAACATTTGTGAATATTGATTTTACATGGAGTAGAACTTTGCGTAAACATGACTTTTCTGAACCAACCTAACCCAAGTAGGGTGTTAAAGGGGTGAATTAGGAACATTAAAATTCATCTTTAGAATACTTATGAGGTGCGATTTGGATTAATAGAAAAGTAAGGTTAGGTTTCCAAGAGGTCGGGGGAATTTGTGGCGAGGAGTTAGGCCGTCAGGGGGGAAAAGGTTGGTTCGCATAGTGTTGGAGAATATTATGGGAGAGAAAGGGGTTATTGCAGAAGCTTTGAGGGGTGTAATAAAGAGACAAAAATAGAAAAATTGAGAAGGCAGGCGTCAAGAGTCTTGACAGATATCTGTTGCTTGAATTTGGTACATCTGCATAAGTGGTATCAGTTTTCGACGGAAGAGAAGCTGGTAGCAGTGCGTGAGGTGTTTAGAGATATTGCTATAAGTGCTGATACTGAATTTCATGGATGGTATATTTTTCTCACGACACAGTGGTCAACACTGCTTGGTTTGGTGTCAAATGGCGCGTTCTAGAGAGAAAAAAACCGGAACTGCTGTAACGAAGAGAGAGAGACGGCAGGTGACGGAGCGCGTAGCACAAGTAAGGGGACGGATCTTTTGAAAAGGAAGAGATACAGCAATAGAGTCCAGAAAAAATCACGGTAGAGCTTCTGATCAAGAATACAGTAAGTAAACGCAGGTCACCTGTCCCACATAAAAATAAAGGACTACACAGAGCAAGAGGCTCTCGGCTTTTCAATAGGCGTAATTGGGGACTGAGGAAAGATCTAAGGGGGTCTAAGAAGCAGATGGAAGATGTGAGGGAGAACCTAAGGATCAGAGTTGAGTAAAAGGATAAGGAGATAGTGTCGGCAAGCAATGAAAAAGAAGTCAGAATGAAGCACATGGAAGAGGAGATTAAGATCTTAGGATAGGATGATTATTAGACTGAAAAGGCTTTAGAAGGTAGAGGATATATAGAAAACAGGAGTAGGTGACAGGGAACAGGGCGAGAAAATGATAAAAGAGAAAGTCAGAGAGAGTAAGAATGAAAAGGTGGGGAAGGTAGATATGGAAATTATAAAGGAAATGGATCCATAATGAACAGGAAAGGGAAGGCAGCAGGAGGATTAATATTGAAATAAGAGATTTTTAGCTAAAGAATGGTGGAAAAAAGTGCAGGTTGTAGTGGCGCTGCTACTCATCATAGGGTGAGTTAAAGGCGAGGTAGGAAACTTAGGTGGAAGTGGAGAAGGAAGAACGAGGTGGCTTACATGGAATTGCAAAGTCAGGAAAAGAAGCTTGGAGTCATGCGCGATAAAAATACGATACAAGATAAGCAGATAGAAAATAAAGCAGCATAAAATAAAAGCAGATGAGAAAATGTGACTGTGGTGCGATTTTAAAGACGTGTTGAAGGAAATGCAGCGAAGGTGCTTTACCGCAAAGTAGCAATGTTAAAGAAGAAAGATGAGAATTTCTGGAGATACATTCAGGAATTTTATTTTGTGGGTCTGGTAGAGACGAGAGTAGAGAGGAAGAAATATGATAGAATAGTGCCAGAGCTACTAAGGGGTATAGGCAGATGCCATAGAGCGCGGTCAAAGTGAAAAAGAACGTAAGGGCCGGTTATGGTAATTGTAATAAGGGTTATGGACGGATTAGATAATGTAGTTGACAGGGAGAGAGCGGAAGAAGAAGTTTAAGTGCGAAAAGTAAAAATATAAGGGGTATCTTGTATGTTAAGTACAGTGTACAATAAGGATTAGATAGAAAGGACTTAAGAATGCGTAAAAGACTGGCTAGTCAAAAGAGAAGAGAGTATGGTGGCACGTAGTGGTGACTTTAAGGTGAGAATAGGGATGGACGGTGGTCTTCAGATATGTTTATTACACACCTTTCCACCAATTCAAAGTTCTCCAACTAGTACTCCCCTTGTCGAACAACGCACACAGCATTTTCACGCTGAAAGGCCGGAATCAGTTAAAACCCTCCATGCACCCACATCATATCCTCTAAACAAGATTCGCACTTTCTTTTTCTTCTTTTTCACTCAAATATCAAGCTTTCTCTTAGCTTCATATCCATAGTTTCTGATGAACACTGACTTTTTGATTCTCTCCACCTGCAGTCCATCCATCTGAAGTCCATTCGTTCTAAAATACCTCTCTCTTTCAAACTCTATCTTCCCAGCCTGCTTCTGTTTTCTTTCCCATACCCAGAGTCTTTAAACAGTTTACTTACCTACTTTTACAAAAATATTTTCCTCATATTTCCACGTTTCGCTCGCCGTTATGGATCTTATACTCGTTATCCACGTCTCCCACCTAACAATGTGATTATGCGTTTTCCTTTCAAACCCTATTAATACTAACTGCTCCTGATACTCCGACCGCTTGCTTACTTTCCTTGACCAGCATTAAAATAGCAAAAAGCGTTTGACTAAGCGGACACTCTGACATCCACCCTCTATACATCCAAAAATACTAAGAAAGTTTTTACCTCTCACCCTATCTTTCGTTTCTTCATATTATATCCTCATCGTTTTCATCCGGCCACTCGTCACTCCCCTCTCCTTCAACGCCTCCACGAGTCCTTCCCTGTGAACCGCAGGAAACGCGCCTTTAAGATCCACAAAAGTCGGGTGCACTCCTGACCCCTTCTTCGCTCATTCTCTGTCCACCACCTGCTGAAGAACTTGGGTCTGCGAGAGTATTCCTTTCCCCTCGACATCCTCCCGAAGCCACTAAACCTTCACCATTGTGTTCACTTCTTACACCGTATTCGTTAGCATATTTCACTACATTTTTCAATCTCTACCTAATCTGCTTTACTATTATCTCGTGATTGAACTTTTCTATCTCTGCATCCCTCGGTCTTCTACTTGCATCATCTCTTTTCTGTCAATCTGGGCCCTGAAAAGATTCATTAAAAAAACTTCCTGCACTTCTCGCATCATACCTTCTCCCCTGTCCCCATTATACACGTCATAAACCTATTAATTATCTTACAAAATCTTGAAGCTGCTAGTTTCGAAGAAAATCCGCCAGGGCGTGACGTACGCCTCTCTCACAACAGAAATGACGCGTCGAGTGTTTAGGAGAGCAGTCGATGCAAAGCAAAGCATACTTACCTGGTGCCGAGGCTACGATGATCAAGAAAGGGCCTTCCTTTTTTATAAATATTCCACAAATTGTGAAGAATGTTTCCCTTCACGATTTTTGGAAAAATTCTCTAAATTTTAAACCTTATTCTGCAATAACATAGAGACATCTAGCTTAAGAATTTTCCATACGAAATGATGAGCCCTTGAACGTTCGGGCTTCCCTAACTTTTTGGAAAAATTCTCAAATTATTCCTTACGGTGAAGATGAACGTTAAAATATATCTTTTCAGTCCCATACAATTTTTTTAAATTCGCAAGAAATTTTTGTAACAATTTTTCGCATCTCTTCAAATCATGCTCTTATACCAGATTTCAGTGAAACCCCAATTGTTTTTACTAAAAGTGAAAAATGTTTTAGGTATTTTTTGTTACAAGGTAAGGCAAGGAATAGCGTGGTAAAGGAGAAACGATTTAAATTCGGTTTACTTCCTATTTCGACAATCCGTTATTTTCGTTTCTCGTGCTAATCTGTAACGCCATTTTATTTCTTATAATTAGCTTTAATGAAATGTAAATATCAAGTAATGACCAGGTTGATATTTACAATCTAGAAGATAACTACTTTAGATTATTTGTGTTATAATAAGTATAATGGAACACTGGAATATTCCGCAGTTACATTGTTAAACATTTGTAATTCCATTATTCAGTTTTTCCGCTCTTTAGTGAAAATGAAAATTGTTCAAACTCTCATCCTGTCATTAGCAGTTGTCTTTAATTCTATTGGTGAATATAACAGTATATAAGAAATCTACAATTTAAAATAAATTTCTTAAAGATATACGCAAATTAGAATTGGGAAAATTTAATCTATGTTCTATCTTAATAAATATTTTTTTTTCTAATATAACATGCATTTCTCTAAACTAAATGCAAATATCATTTGAATTTATTACGGGCAAATCTATAAAGTCTGTGTTTCAAAAATGGAATTGAAAACAAGCTGACGCCCCTTGATAATTCGTACCGTATGTGAACGCGACGATCCCTAAGATATCATAGCTTTGCGAAAGTTCCAACAAAAATTCGATCGGCTGCATGAAAAGTAAATTTTATGTTGAAGAAAACGCGCTACCTTGTTCCGTTACATGCTATTCTTAATTTTTTTCTAAAACTTTGGCAAATGAGTTGGTTCTGATGAAAGAGTTTCAAACTTCTTGTTTTAAATATTCCTAATTATTCAGAAGCGGTTCTTTAATTAAATAATGTTTTTAATCCGCGGTAGCTATTTTCGATAAAAATTCAATAAGTAGGCGCATTTTCAAATTTTTTCATACGATTTTTGTTCAAGATTTAAAAATTCTATATACGAATGTTCATAGTACTTAGGACATTAAACAATTTATTATTATGAATTTTCCGTGAAAAAGAAACTTATCAGAGGAAGCACTATACAAACAAAAAAATCCGAAGAACGCTTGACATACAAAATGTAACATCTATTTCAATTTTGTCAATAAGTAGAAAATTAAAATTTTTATAGTACAGAAATAATGAAAGATCAATAATTACATTTTGCCGTCAAAATATGCAAGATACGTTAAAAATGGATTAACTCAAATTGCACGTCCTGAACAAATCTAAAAATTTATCATAAATGACTTTTCGATAGGATGCTTAGTTTCTGTTTTTAGTCGTAAAAAAGAATATTAAAACTACAAAAATTAAACTGTTGGACTAACCTCTCAAGCTACAAAAAAAGTTAAACAAAACTTCTTTATCCAAAAATAAGTTTTAAATTTTTAATACTTTTTTTTGTATATGATAAGCAGTTTTGTTTCATTCGTAAAAAACAATAATATAAATGAAAAAAGTAAATAGACACTCTAGAAGTTTGTTATAAACTCTGGTTATAAAAAAATATTAAAAATCAGAAACTGACTTTTTTGGAAAAAGGGCACAAGCAACAATAACATTTTATTCAACAACATTTTCGCCTAAATTATATCTACAAATTTGCTTAGAACCACCTTAAGCTAAGACGCTTTTTTTTATTTAAAATTTTAAAAAACTACATTAAAAATAAACAAGTTGCAATAAAATGTTTACAATTTTATTTAAACAATTTTACAATTTTTATTTAATTAAGATTTAAATTTTTTTAATGATAAAATAAAGGACAATTAAAAAACTTTTGTGGCAATACTAATGCATATTGTGAATGTCAATAATATAAACTTATTATAACAATAGAATTAGATTATACTATAAAATATAATGCTAAGTTAGAAAAAACAGCCCCAGCCCGTTGTACAGATATAAATATAATATACATTTGATATAAGAGAGTTAAATGTATGATGCAGAAAAGTTGAAATGATCGATTAAAACGAGTGCGAGGCACGAGATACGCGATGTTTTCGTTAGCTCCGAAGGAGCTTTAACAAAAGAGATTTCACAATCACCAAATGACAGTTGTCGTTAATTTATCCTTTATTTTTAAAAGACACCTGCTTCAAAAGAAATGTAATCGTTCTGAGGTAAAAAAAATTAAATTTATCTTTTGAAGTTATACTTTCTTGAAAATTAAGTTGTTTAAGAAACGTCAGCATTTTGGTTTAAATTTAATATTTTGGTGTTGACAAGGTAACTGGAATCTTTTTTAGATAAAAACTCACCTTTTCCATATTTTTGAAACAAATTATTCATCTATTTTTAAAGAAATATTATCTTTATTGGATAAAAATTCAAATGTTCGGTTAAGAATTCAACTATTTTCTTATATTTTCATCATTTTTGGGTGAAAAAAAAAGTTAACAGAAATTTTATATTTTTTTGGAAAGTTAAACCATTCAGAAGATAATTTAAGATCTTGGTTGAAAAGTCCTTTTTTGTGTTATAAATTCATCGTTTTGGTTTGAAAAATCAATTATTTTTGTAAAAACCTATTTCTTGTTCAAAACTTCATATTTTTATCGTGAAAAGTCAATGTGAATCTTTTTTAACAGAAAATCCAACAATTTTCTAAAATGTATATTTTTGATTTGAAAATTCATCTCTTTTAGCATAAATATTATTTTTTTAATGAAAATGCAACTTTTTGGTGTTTTAGTATTAATGAATTTTGTTGAAAGGCTTTGGTGGATTCGATTTGTTAAGAAATCTTTCTTTCCTAAAGATTCATAATTTTATTTGAAAATTCATCTCTTTAGTAGAAAGCATAACTATTTTGTTCAAATTTAATCTTTTTTAATTCATAATTTAACTAATTAGGCAAGAGTTAAACAACATCGTTTAAAATTAATTTTTTAACTAAAAAGATAACTTTTCCACTTTTTAAGGATTGATCTTTTTTAACCCCTTGCATATAAGGGTCTTCGGGATCGCTGATTACGAATCTGAAGTCAGACTTTCAAAATTCAAAATGACGGATTCAAAATTGCAGACGTAATTTTTAACAATCTGCGTATAAAAATTAAAATTCGTATACATGGGTTTTTGAGGTCGCTGATTTCGAAACTAAAGTCAGATTTTCGAGATTCAAAATTGCGGATTCTATGTGATGGAAAAAAAATTAAAATTTGAATATAAATTATTCCTCTATAAGAGTCTTAGAAGTTGGTAATTATGATTTTAGCGTTCCAAAGAATCTCCTACTAGTTCCATATTTTTTGTAATTATTTTATTTTTTGTTTTTTTAATTTAAAAATTTTTTAAATATTTTTAAATATTTTTCTTTTATTTTTTGTAAAGAAACTGATCACGCATATGGTAAAAAAATTTAAAAATTAAGATTATGATTCTAAAGTAGTGCATAAAATTTGTAAATTTCTATCAACAGAATATTTCACGCACATTTTTATCTAACTTTTTCTGAATATGAATTTGGCTTTTATCGTCATGTAGATAGTAATAATTTCTTACTTATGGTATTTAGCAAAGCAATTTTTCCTCGCATTGATGCATAAAGTAACGTTGCATGTTGTGCAATAGAATTGTGATCGAACTCGAATGGTTTTAGTACTACAAAATGTACAATTTTTGGTGGATCCTTCATACACACCAGGCAAGTGTTTCTGTACTGACGTTCTGATACTTTCAGGTTTTTTAATTTTTTGTTTGAAGCAGGAATACTGCATTCATTTGAGCATGGTCTTCCTCGCTTTTTTTGGCAATTCATTCCTATCAGCTCATTTACCACTGATAAACGGAAGTCTATTAATTTCTAATCTTTATCAGGATTGAGTAATTTGAAAATTACAAAATAATTAACAAGAGTTACATCTATGAAGTGCCACAGTAAACGGTGCCACCATTTTTGGCTTTTTCTTGTTATTTCATCTGATCTAAATTGTTAACACATCCTACGTGAGCATTATAATACTTTGCCATTTGAGAGCAAGCCAGTGTCTTCAATAAATCATATTTTTGTCTTCTCTCTACCTAAGACAAAGCAGATGGATCATTATAATTCGATAAAAGTTGAACTGATTTTTGGTCTACCCATTTTAACCATCTGATACCCTCATATGACGTACAGTATTCGCTATCTCCGATCTTCATGTCCTCATCTTTTCTTTGATTTTTAGGAAGACCTTTCCTGTACTTCTGAATTTTTTCACCGGCTGAAATTCCATTTTTCAATAAATCAATCATCAAATCATTACATGTGAAATAATTTTCGAAATAGACATGGTAATTTTTATTTTTTAGAGTTTGAGATAAATTCTTAATGACTCTCTCTCCTAAATTTTTCTCAGTATCTGATCTTACCCATACATTGTAACCTCGTTTTATGAGTTTCTGATTTCTGTCTGGTTGGATCATAATATTGCATATAGGTTTTGGAAATTGTGTCAATGAATGGTCTTATTTTATATAATTTGTCAAAATTAGCGTCTTCTTCTTTAGTTTCTTTAGTTTGATCATTAAAATGCAAATTACTGAGCAAGAAAGAGAATTTATTGACCGGCATTGACGAACTTATATAAGCATCATTCAACTGTGGATTTGAGGACCATAATCTCGATAAGACGGTAAACTTTTGATACCCATAATTATGTTCGCTCCAATTAATTTCTTTATCTCATCTGCAGTTACAAAAACATTATTCTTATTTTTATGCTGTCGATAATACAGATTTTCTTGTTGAACCATGGGCTCGATATTTCCTAATGATAAGAGCATCAAGAAAATATCTCCTGGTGTTCGCACAGTATCTGGAATATTCTTTTGTCCAACGTTCTGTGTGAAAGGTAAGTCATTGAATAGCAAAGATTAAACTGACCATTTTTTATCTGATAAAACTGGTGTGTCTTCGAATTCACGAGAATAATTAGCAGAACATCTTCCCAAGCTTGAAATCAAGTCACAACATTCATCATCGCTCATATCATTCCCATCGGCAGATTCGTTGTCTAATGGGATGTGATCTGCTGCATATTCTTCTTTAGAATCACTCATTTTTTATATATAAAAATAGCTTATTTTTTCAAACCAGTAAAGTAAAAACTATGATCACACTATTTTGACCGTTAGACCGCCACTTAAACGTGATCTCTAACACGGCCAAAATTTATTAATTTATCAAAGTTATCTGTCTCTTTTATTCAACTAATCAAACAGAAAACGTATCACAAAGTCAAAACTGTGATCGCACTATTATGACCGTTAGCCCGCTACTCAATCGTGATTTCTAACACAGTCAAAATTTCAAAAACACGAAAGCTTGTTTTTTTACTTAGATAATCTTTTTCTGGTATAATAAAAAAGTTATAAAGGTAATTACTGCTGCACTTTATTACGAGGGTTGTCCATAAAATAAGGTACCTATTGCGTTACAGTCATGAAAAGCGCTGTTACGGTGGATCCCGCGATTCTGTAGTGCACCTTGGTCCTTTCCCTCAAATTCCCCTCCCTAGCGAGCGTCCTGCGAAGCACAGTCTTGGCTTGGCAACCATACGTGATGGATCTCCCCCTTACCTCGTCCGCCAGGTGTGAGCTGCGCTCGGTGATCCGTTTCCTGCTGCAAACAACATTGCGCCGGTAGAAATCCATTCCCACCTATGCGAAATCTATGGAGACAAGTGTACGAGCGTACTAAACGTATGCAAATGGTGAAAAATGTTCAAGAACGGGCGTACTGACATCCATGATGAGAAGCGTTTCGGACGGCAACCTGTTTCTAACGAAACAATCGCAAAAGTGGAGGCAGCGGTGCTCTCAGGTCGAAGAGTTACGAAACTTGAGCTCTCCGAAATGATCCCTGATGTCAGAAAAACCTATATTTACAAGATTTTGACGGAGCATCTAGGGTATGCTAAGGTTTGCGCGAGGTAGGTGCAAAAATTTTGACCGTCAGCGCTGAATGCTGACGCTGGATTCGTAATAAGCGACCTTAAAAAGCCTATACAAGTAACATCACCTGAAATAATTAAATTTTGTGAATTTTATTGATATCAGGCAGCCATTCTGGATCCGACATTTAGAATTTTTTAAATATGACACTGGATTCGTAATTAGTGACCATGAAAACTCCCGTATACCAAATATCAGTAAATTTTGTTGTAAAATAGGCTCATAGAAGAATTTAATTTCAAATCCCTACATTTTTTATTGTTAATTGTTTATAACTAATTTTGTATAGTAGTACTCTAAATTTTGAGCCGAGAATCCTGTTAGCTATGCATTCCTTATTTAATGCGAAAAGATTAGAGCGATCTAGAGCTTAAATTATTCAAGCTATAAAGAAAAAACCGAGAAAAACTAGGGAGCCACGAAAGTGGCACCTGCCCCTAAAAGGGTTTAATGAATTTAAAAAATCAAGTCTTGAAGATACAATTTGTCTTTGAGCTTCAAGGTTTACCAGCTTCTATAAAATTTAATTTTTTTCTTGAGTAAAAAGTCTTTATTTATTTAAAATTCGCATTTTTTGTTTAGATTTTATTTAGACATTTCATATTTTTGGATTGAAATATAAACTATGACACTTCTTTGTTAAAAAAAGGTTCTATGTTAAAAATATTACAAGAATAAAATTCTGCGGTATTTGAATATTAATAATGAAGAATGATGAAAAATTAGTCTAGGAACAATCAGGGAATTCTGAAAATGAACTAGCATAACTAGCAAAAAATGTGTGGTTAGGTATTAGAAAGGGTCTAAAATCCATTACGTAAGTTAAGTAGATTTATTTCAAAATATGAAATTTTTCATCCTTTCTCCCTTAATAAATCATAAATGGAAAACGAGAGTTACTGAATTTGCGTTTGAATTTTGTGAAACTTCAAAGAATTCAAAACTAATTCCTGTTTCTTCTTGCAGAGTTGAGTTGGCATTTTGAATGTTTGCCTAATGGCGAACCTATCCCTGGTATTCCTCGTTCCGTCACTTCTGATGCTAGCAGCAGCCATCATACTCGTGAAAGGTCAAGGTCTCCTCCACTTCGTCAGCCTTCTGTTCCTATCCGACTACGTAATTTTCCACCGGAAAAACTAAGACTTATTCGGCTTATTCCCAAAGTTAATCCGAATCGACGATTCGAAATCCGAAGATACACCTTTCCTCGTGATAAACCAATTCAAATAAGGGGAGAAAGGCGTGTCTATAAGCCCATGCCAACCGAAGAACAAATTGTATTATCAACTTCTAATGGTGACGTTTTTGCAATATTGAATGATTACACATATTTTCGAGGTATATACACAATAAAATGTTTCCCTGCATACGAGACTGAAAAACGAGTGAAAATAAATATGGAAAGTGGTGCTATTCAAGATATGACCTCACAAGAAATACAGGAATCTCCCTTGTCGAACAAGCACCCAATTTCATCGAATTTTAAAGTGATAATTTTAAACGAATGGTCCGAATTAGGATCAAACTATTACAAGTAACTAGTATTTGTATAGTTACTTTAGATCATATAGAATACATTTAAAAAAGCCTGACGCGTAATTTTAAAAGCAATCTTTTCAAGGCCATTATTCCAATAACTTGATTTGAGAAGGCATACATTTTTTAAATTTGTCTGAAATTTTAAACCTTTTAACGGAGCAAAGTTTGAATTCATCAATTGGTTAAGTTAAAAAATAGAATAATATAATTTACAAATTTGGTAAGGTGAAAATTGAAGTGATTTCTTTTAGACACAAATGGCATATTTTAATAAGAAGATATATCTAACCATTTTGAATTTTATTTGACACATTTCGTCTTTTCATCTCTATTAGCTTGAACATTGGATTCTGTTCTGCAACACTAGGTCACGACGGCTTGAGTCGGGTAAGTGAGTTCAATTTTTAGTGTTAACGAGGAACATTACCCAAGATGGTTTTCAGGTCGCTAAGGCTGCATCTGTATGTGATGAATGTGACTTTAGTTTTGACCTTGGGGATAATCTTAAAGACTCCCGAACAACAATATGTACGGGCGCATATTAAGCGCACGCAATGTGATCACCAAATGCTGGTACCATGTGCTTCCACAGTACTTGCACTCCCATGTAGTGCTTCAATTGACTCTATTTTTAAATGATCTATCAAGAGAATCAAAACTGTTCATAATCAGTTTTAACGTTTGACTTAGATTTAATAAAATAATTTACACTGCACATTTGCATATTTTGTATTTTTCCGGAAAATCTAAATTTTGAGGTAGCAGTTAGCGAAATATTACGAAAAGTTTCCAATTTGAAAGTTACCTGATTTTATAATTTTTTTAATATATATTTTTTTAAATTACTAAATATATAAATAAACTGCAGAATGATTCTCAACTCAAAATAAATCCATCAGCACTAAGTTTAATATTTAAAGAAATATATGTATAAAACTTGTCGTTTTCTCTTTTTATTAGTCAAGTATCAACATTTAGTTTGGTGAAAATAAAAAAATTCTGAAATGTATGGTGCTAGGGAAAGTTATTTTTGCTCTTTCATTCTGAATCCCACCACTTTGTTCAATTTGTACTCTTTTCAAATGATATTTACGTACTCTATGTCCATGCATCTGCAACTGTCATTTGGTGATTGTGAATTCCTTTTCGTTAAAGCTCCTTCGGCTTTAAAGTACACATTCTCATCACGTATCTCGTGCTTTGCACTCGATTTTTCCGCAAATGCGAATTTTTCTATACTATGTTTAACTCTATAAGTACATGTTCAACTATATCAGTACACATCTCCTTTTTAGTGGTAAATTAATTAGTTCCATTACATTTTATTCTTAGCCATCTTGAATGATGCACATCGTTTCAATAAACTTATGTTACTACCCTTGATGACATGCATTAGTATTAAAACAAAAGTTTTGTCGTTTTGTTATAAATTTATTTTCTTTATATTCAATGTAGATGTAATGTAGGTTAAAATTTCTGGTAAATAAAATGTTATTGTAGTTTATAAAAAACTTGTAGACATTTTTTCCCTTTAACAACTTTTGTCTCTTCATTTTGTACCTCTCTTGTGTCGCTTTTCTATAAATTAAAAAAAAAATTTACTTTATTTTTACGATTGAAAGATTAAAAATCATACTATCTAAAAATGATTAATACAAAATGTAGAGATTCTTTCAGCGTGAACAAGCTTAGTCTTTTAGATTTAGTTTGTACCTTTTTTTGTTTTTTGAAAAATTTAATTTTTTTTAATTTTTAATTTTTTTTACTATTAAAACAGAAACTGCTTGTCCTATCAAAAATTATTTATTACAAATTTGAATAAGGGTTTCGCTATTTTTTTGCAATAGCAACGTTTGTCTATTTACTTTTTTCATAGCTTGTGCCGTTTGTCCAAGATTCTAATTTTTTATGTGTAATGTTGTTTTTAACGACTAAAAACAAAAACTATTCACCCTATCAAAAATTGATTTAAAATAACTTTGTAGATCATTTCTGGGTTGCGCAATTTTAGTTAATTTATTTTTTTTTGTATTTTGCATGGATTGGCCGTAAAATAGAATTTTTGAGTTTTAGTTATTTTTTGGATGATTAAAATTTGAATTTTCAACTTTTCGACCAAATTCACAAATTTTTCAGAATAATATTTTCGGGCTTAAAAAAGGAAGCGTTTTTCTTCTATTGAATTTTTTCATATCATGCGTTGTTTGGCTTAAAATTGGCTAAAAATTTTGGATTTTAAAAATATTATAACTCTGACAATTTTAATTTTATCGAAAACAGTTATAAGGATGAATTGTTTGCGTTTGCGAGAGCTATAAATAGACGTACATAGAATTATTAAGTCTTAACAAAAATGATCCTAAATATTTTGAATATGTGCCTGATTTTGAATTTTTATCCAAAATGGTTGGTTTGCGAGCATGTTCTTTCTTTTTAGGCCTTACAAAATTTGTTGAAAAGCAGAATCCAATCTGATAAATCTTTTGAAAGTAATCCTGATTAGAGTATACAGACTACAGATTACAGAATACAGACTGGCAGACAGACAGACACCTCCATAAAAATAATTCTTTCTGACTCAGGAGGTCTAAAAAGATAAAGATTTGTTTAAAACCGACAAAGTAAAATTTTACGTAAAACCAATACCTTCTCATCAGGACAAGACTGTAAAAAGGAAAGTACACCACCAGTAATGGACTGAGAAAAATGTGTGGAGACTTAGATAAGTGCAAAGATAGGAGAAAACATGAAAAAGGAATTCTGGATAGGCAAGTAGTTCAGGCAAGGACGATCGTTCAGAAAGTAGCGGATAAAGAAAGAGAGATGAATCAGATAATAAAGTGTTTAAAGAGTATGTAAGAGTAAATGGTCTAATAGTGAACGTGAATAAGACTAAGATTAGGTGTTTCAGAAATAAAAATGGTTTAGAGAAGTAAAAAGGAAATACAAATATCGTAATATTGGAGTTTGTGGAAAATTTTGAATACATAGAGAGATCAGAATGCACAACTGATGTGATGGGACAAGGTAAGTTGAAGGTTCCATGACAGCTAAAGGAAAACAGAGTGGATGTTTTGTGGTTAGTATGGAGATGCACGTACTTCAAACTATGCTTAATAGTTAAGCCAGTTCGAAGGTTCTTTGACAACAAAATTGAAGTTCTTGTTTAAAAACTTATTTTTGTTGATTTTCTCATTTACTGGTTTCTCGGTCGACAAAGATTTGTGAATCTTGATTTAATATGGACTAGAACTTTGCATAAACATGACTTAAACGTTTAATTTATTAAATTTCTAAATAAACGGGTTCTATAGAATTGAAACAACTTTTTTTTTTATTTTTCCTGTATTAGTTACTCGGACGTTATAGGTAGTAAGAACGTGTTCGTTGACAGATTTCTTTGTGTGGAAGGTGTGAGAGGAGTCTTAGAATGGAAGACGAGGAGGTAAGAAGAGTTTTCAGGGGTGAATAGGAAAGATTAAAATTTATCTTCAGAATACTTGTGAGGTGGGATTTGGCTTAACAGAGAAAGTGAGATCAGGTTGCCAAGGGGTCTGGTGACTTTGTGGTGAGGGGTTTAGCCTTCAAGGGGGACAATAGTGGTTCGCATAGTAATGGAGGATATTGAGGCAGAGAAAGAGGTGTCTGCAGGGGCTTTAAGGGGTGTAATAAATAGACAAAAATGGAAAAATTAATAAAGCAGGCGGCAAAAGTCTTAAAAGATTTCTGTTGGTTGCGTTAGGTACTGCTGCATTAAGTGGTACAAGTTTCCGACGGAAGAGAAGCCGGTGGTTAGGTCTCAAATGGCGCTTCGGAGAAAGAAAAAAACCGAAACTGCTGTGACGAAGGAAGAGAGACGGCGAGTAAAGGAGCGTCTAGCGCAAGTGAGAAGGAGGATCTCTTTGAGAGAAACCGAGACAGCTATAGAGTCCGGAGAAAGGCGCGGTAGAGCTTCCGATCAAGAAGACAGTGAGTAAATGCAGGTCAACTGCATCACATAAAAATAAAGGACTAGACAGAGCAAGAGGATCTTGTCTTACCAATAGGCGTAATCGGGGGACTGAGGAAAGATCTAAGGGGGTCGAAGAATCAGATGCAAGGTGTAAGGAAGAACCTGAGGATCAGAGTTGAGAAATTGAGTAAGGAGAAGGGGTCGGCAAGGAATGAAAAAGAAGTCAGAATGACGCGCATACAAGAAGAGATTCAGATGTTAGGATTAGGATGATAAGCAGATGAAAAAAGTCTTTAGAAGGTGGCTGATACGTAGAAAAGAGAAGAAGGTGTCAGGGGGCAGGGTATCTTGGGCAGAAAAAAGAAAGCAGACAGGAGGATTAATATTGAAATAAGAGAATTTAAGCTAACCAGCGGTGGAAGAAATGGAGGTTGTAGAAGCGCTGCTACTCAGCATAGGGTGGGTTAATGACAAGGTAGAAGAGTTACGTGGAAGTGGAGAAGGAAACGCGAGGTGGCTTACGTGGAATTAAAAAGCTGGGAAGAGAAATTTGGAGCCATGCGAGATAAAACTGCCATACAAGCTAAACAGTTCTTCCTAAATCACGATTTGACGCGCAAGGAAATGGAGTTAAAAATTACACTAAATGTCAGAGCGCAAGGAGGTAGAGAAGTGAGTGGGGAGTGGCGAAGGCAGGGCATCGAAAAATAAAAGCAGATAAAAAAATGTGAGCGTGGTAGGAGGTGAAAGACGTGTTAAAGGAAATGCAGCGAAGGTACTTTACTGGAATGTAGCATCGTTAAAGAAGAAAGATAAAGATTTCTGGAGAAATAACCAGGATTTTTATGTTGTGGTACAGGTATAGACGTGGGTAGATTGAAAGGAATATGATAGATTAGTACCAGTGCTGCTAAGGGGTACTGGTAGTTGCCATAGAGGTCGGTCAAAGTGAAAAAGAAGGGAAAGGCTAGTAAGGTGATTGTAACGTGGCATAGGGACGGATTAGATAATGCAGTTGACAGGAGAGAAGGGTTTACCACAGTTAACAATAAGGATTAGATGGAAAGGACTACAGAATGCGTGAAAGACTTACTAGGCGAAAGAGAGGAGAGTATGGTGGTACTCAGGGGTGACTTCAAGGTATGAATGTGGATGAAAGGTGGCCTTTAGACATGCTTATTACACACCTTTCCACCAATTTAAACTTCTCTAACTAGTGCTTCATTCTTTCACCCCCCTTGTCGCACAATGCACACATCTTCTTGACCCTTAAAAGCCAGAATCTATTAAAATCCTACATGCAACTACATCTCATCCTCGATACAAGATTCGAACTTCCTTTTTTTTCTTATTCACACAAATATTGCGCTCTCTCTTGGAACAATACCCATAGAGCCTGATGGTCCACGAAAGACGCGTACACTCTTGACGCCTTATTCATTAGCCTGATTCACTACCTTCCTCAATCTCTTGCTAATCTGTTATTCTATTCTCTCGTCATTGAACTTTTTCATCCCTCGGTCTTCTGCTTCCGTCATCTCACTTCCGCCCATAGGAGCCATGAAAAGATTCTTCAAAAAAAATTCCTGCACTTCTTGCTCCGTATCTTCTCCACTGTCACCACTCTACGCGTCATAAACCTATTTATTATCTTCCAAATACGTACTCTCTGTTTTATCGCTTTTTAACTCCTCTTTCAGATATTTATTTTTTCCCGAACATTCTTCTTAGATATTAATCTAAACCCTTTCTTTATTTCTACGTACACTACCACTTTCGCAGTTCCCTCTTTCTACTTTTTGTAGTTCCTTATCACCTTTCTTTTCACCTGTTTACATTGCATATCCCACCGCTGCCTAACTATTCCTTTCTTCTGCTTTCTGAGTAACTTATTTTTCACAAACGCTTAAAATTTGTTGATCAAATACTGCAACGTATCTTCCACCCTCTCTTCTTTAAAGCGCACCTTCCCTAACCACTTCTGTTACTCAAATCTTCTCATTTATTTTTAATTTCTGATACCGTAACATCGCCGTTCTCGCTACAGTCTCACCCTCTTAGCCCTCTCGTTCAGAATTGTCTGCGCTGCCCTTTTGTTCTTTATCAAATCATAATCAAAGGAAGCCCCGTTGTACTTTATACTATTTTTATTTTGCATAACACTCAACTTATCTTGCCAGCCCTTCAATTTAACACACACCACTTCCTTCTCCTTTCTCCACTTCTTTAACCCTTCCTATGCTCTGTATTAGTGCTCTGACACCATACCTTACTTAACTGCTATTTAGCATAAACCCTCTTACCACAATTTAATATCTCCACGCTGTCATCTCTCTTCTCTTCAGTTTCAACACAGTTTCCCTCATCCTTTCTTTTGCGCCCTCTCCTTCTTTCTATTTCTCATGGAAATAACTAATAAAAATAAAAGAAGAAGATGTTTGTGAAGTCTAACCAGGGACGCAGCACAGAAAAAATTAGCATTCAATTAAAAAGTTTTTTCTGTGTATTTGTTAAACTATACAAAGCTTTTGACAAGGTAGATAGAAATTAAATTTGAAAGGATCTGGAAGTGTACGGAGTCAATGGTAGCTCCTACAAGCAATACAAAACAATATGTATATAGGCGGCAAAGCGATTTTAAGGGTAAAAGGGAAAATAAGTGACTATTTTAAAAATGTGCACGGTTTCACACAAGGAATTTACGCAAAAATATTTTAAAAATTCTGTAGGAATTTAATCAGACGGATTACAAGAGCTTTATATAGAAAGCTTTTCTACATTTTCCTAAGCAGGGATATTAATTTTAGCAGCCATATATCATAATGGTTTAGTTATACATTTTAGAAAATTATGTTACAATTAGAAATATCCAATAACTGTAAATGAAAATTTTTTGGTTCATTAATTTTAATTCTTTTTCTATTTATAAATTCAGAAATAGTACAGAAATTATAAGATGATTTTAGTGTTTTTTGCAGAGCTGGTTTGGAATAAAAAGCTGTAATTGTTTTACTTGATTTACGTTTACTTTTAATCAGCTTGCGCTTAAAAGTACATGATAATTTAAATTGTGATATCAGTTTTATCAAATTCCGTATTATATACTTTAGATTATTTGTATAATAATATCCAATAAAAAACTGGAATATCCCGCAGTTAAATTTTTAGTCGCTTATAATTGCGTTAATCATTTTTTCCGCTGATTGAAGAAAATGGAAATTCTTCACAAGCTCATCCTGTCCTTCGCAGTTGTCTTTGATTCTATTCGTAAATATAAAAATATAACAAATAAATAATTTAAAAGAGTCGTTCTAAAGCTAGACGCAAATTAGGAAATTAAAAATTAAATCCATGTTCTCTCACAATGGATACTTTTTTCAAATATTATTTGAATTTTTCCAAACTAAACGCAAACCTAATCTGAATTTATTCCAGGGGAACCTATAACGTGTGCTTTGGAAAAATTGAATTTGAAACGTGCTGATATCTATTGATCATTCGTACCATATGTTAACGCGATAATTCCTAAGATATAAAAGGAAATAAGTACATTTCTAATTGAAAAAATGTTATCGATTTCTGAACTTTCTTTTAATATATATTTTATCGTCAACGGACTTTCTTTGTCGACGACAATCCTAATAGTTTCGAAAGATAAATACTGAATTTCAAAGAATTCTAGGTTAATTTCAATATACTGAACTATTCATCTCTGCTCCATAATTAAGTTAGGAACGGACAACGAGAATTGCTGAAAACGTGCTTGAATCTTCTCGAACTCCAAAGAATTTAAAGTTAATTTCTGTTTTTTTATTGCAGAGTTGAGTTTACATTTTGAGTACTTACCTAATGGCGCACCCATTCCTGGTATTCCGCGTCCTG
>JAAAKG020129606.1:4651-14748 GCA_010014905.2 Druon quercuslanigerum | reverse complement strand
ATCTTGAAATTCTAAAAAAAAAAAAAGGAAATTTTTGGCGGTAATTGCTAAAATATTTGTAGGCTCAGGGGGGGCGACCGCCCACCCTCGCCCCTCGCTGGATCCGCCCCTGGAAAATTTGTTGAAATTCTTAGTGACTAATGGTAATTTTGCAGGTATAAATGGTAACATACATAAATATCTTAATTTTCTGGAATTTTGATGCATTTTTTTGGGTAATTTATGGTAATATTACAGGTAATTTGTGACAACTCGCTATAAATTGCTTAAATTTCAATTTACAAATTTTTTGGTAATTTATGGTAACCTAAAATAAATTACCCAAAGTGCAATTAAAAGATGTTAATAAATTTCTGAATATTCTTGGAAATTTTCGGTCATAAATGACAATTTTCCAGGTAAATTCGGTAACTTACCATAAATTACCCAAAGTTCAATTTTAAACATTTTTATAAATTTCAAGAAATTTATTGAATTTTTTGGTAATTTATGGTAATATTACAGGTAATTTGTGGTAACTTACCATAAATTGCCCAAAATTCAATTCCAAATATTTTAAGATATTTTCAGAAACTTATGAATTTTTTTGGTTATTTATGGTAATGTACAGGCAATTTATGATTATTTAACATAAATCGCCCTAAACTCAATTTTAACATATTAATAAATTTCAGAAAATTTGTTGAAATTGTTGATCATTAATGGTAATTTTACAGGTAAATATGGTAACATATTATAAAATTTAAGTAACCATAAGTTGCCCAAAATAAATTTAAAAATGGTAATAAATTTCTGAAAGTTCTTGGAAATTTACGGTTATAAATGATAATTTTACAGGTGAATTTGGTAACTTACCATAGTAATAATACAGGTAATTTATGATTATTTACCATAAATAGCCCTAAATTTATTTTTAAAATGTTAATAAATTTCAGAAAATTTGTTGAAATTTTTGGTAATTAATGGTAATTTTACAGGTATGTATGGTAGCATACCATAACATGCCCAAGATTCAATTTCAAATATCTTAATATTCCGGAATTTTTATCAATTTTGTTGGGTAATTTATGGTAACGTTACAGATAATTTGTGAGAACTCGCTGTAAATTGCTTAAATTTCAATTTAAAAAGGCCTATAAATTTCCGGAAATTTATAGAAATTTTCTGTCCTTCACGGTAATTTTACGTGTAAATATGGTAGCGCGTAAAATATGGTATAAATTACCCAAAGTTTAATTTTAAACATTCTTATGAAATTCCGGAAATTTACGATTTTTTTGGTAATTGATGGTAATAATACAGGTAATTTATGGTCACTTAGCACAAATTGCCCAAAATTCAGTTTACAAATGTTAATAAATTTCTGAAAATCCATGGATATTTGCGGTTCTGACTGACAATTTTACAGGTAAATTTGGTAACTTACCATAAATTACCCAAAATTCAATTTGAAACATTTTATTATATTTCCAGAAATTTATGAATTTTTTTGGTTATTCATGGTAATAATACAGGTAATTTGTCATCACTCGCTTTAAATTTCTTAAATTTCAATTAAAAAATTCCCATACATTTCCGAAAATTTATAGAAATTTTCTTTCGTTCATGGTAATTCTACATGTAAATATGATAGCTTACCATAAATTACCCAAAGTTCAATTTTAAACATTTTTATGAAATTCCGGAAATTTACAAATTTTTTGGTAATTTGTAGTAACTTACTATAAATTACACAAAATTAAATTTGCAATACTTCAATATATTTCCGAAAATTGATGAATTTTGTTGGGTAATTTATGGCAATATTACAGGTAATTTGTGATAACTCGCTATGAATTGCTTAAATTTCAATTTAAAAATGCCTAAAAATTTTCGGAAACTTATAGAAATTTTCTGTCAGTATTGGTAATTTTACGTGTAAATATCGTAGCTTACCATAAATTACCCGAAGTTCAATTTTAAAATTTTTTATGAAATTCGGGAAATTTACGATTTTTTTGCTAATTTAAAAATATTAATAAATTTTAGAAAATTTATTGAAATTGTTGGTCAATAATGGTAATATTACAGGTATATATGGTAATATACCATAAACTGACAAAAATTCAATTTTAAATATCTTAATTTTCCGGAATTTTTATGATTTTTTTGGGGTAAGTCCCTATAAATTGCTTAAATTTCAATTTAAAAATGTCCATTAATTTCAAGGGAATTTATAGAAATTTTCTGTCATTTATGGTGGTTTTACGTGTAATTATGGTAGCTTACCATAAATTACCCAGTTTCATTTGAAACATTTTTATTAAGTTCCGGAAATTTATGAACTTTTTGGTAATTTATAGTAACTTACCATACATTGCCCAGAATTAATTTTAAAAATGTTTATAAATTTCTGAAACTTCATGGAAATTTTCCGTTATAAATGACAATTTTACAGTTAAATTTCGTAAATTACCACAAATTGCCCAAAATTCAATTGGAAACATTTTCATATATTTCCGGAAATTTATGAATTTTTTTTGTTATTAATAGTAATAATACAGGTAATTTATTATTGTTAAACATAAATGGCCCTAAATTCAATTTTTAAATGTTAATAAATTTCTGAAAAATTGTTGAAATTTTTGGTCATTAATAGTAATTTTACAGGTAAATATGATAACATATTATAAAATGCCCAAAATTCAATTTCAAATATCTTAATTTTCAGGAATTTTCAGTAATTTTTTGGGGTAATTTATGGTAATATTACAGGTAAGTTGTGATAACTCGCAATAAATTGCTTAAATTTCATTTTCAAAATGTCTATAAATTTCCGGAAATTTATAGAAATGTTCTGTCTTTTATGGTAACTTTAAGTGTAAATATGGTAGCCTACCATAAATTACCCAAAGTTTATTTTTAAACATTTTTATGAAATTCCGGAAATTTACTATTTTTTTGGTAGTTCATAGTTATAAACCATAAATTGCCCAAAATTAAATTTACAAATGTTAATAAATTTCTAAAAATTCATGCAAATTTTCGGTTATAAATGACAATTTTACAGATATATTTGGTAACTTACCATAAATTACCGAAAATTCAATTTTAAATATTTTTACAAACATCCAAAAATTTTATTGAATTCTTTAGTAATTTATGGTAATATTGCTAGTAATTTGTGGTAACTTACAGTAAATTGCCAAAAATTCAATTTTAAACATTTTATTATATTTCCGGAAATTTATGATTTTTTCATTATTTATGGTAATATACGGGTAATTTATGAATATTTAACATAAATCGCCCTAAATTCAATTATAAATTTTCAATTTCAATTTCAAATATCTTAATTTTCCGGAATTTTGATGCATTGTGTTGGGTAATTCATGGTAATATTACAGGTAATTTGTGTTAACTCACTATAAGTTTTTTAAATTTCAATTTAAACATGCCTGTAAATTTCCGGAAATTTATAGAAATTTTCTGTCATTTATGGTAATTTTACGTGAAAATATGGTAGCTTACCATAAATGGCACAAAGTTTAATTTAAAACATTTTTATTAAATTCCGGAAATTTATGAACTTTTTGGTAACTTACCATAAATTGCCCAGAATTAAATTTAAAAATGTTTATAAATTTCTGAATATTCATGGAAGTTTTCGGTTATGAATGATAATTTTACAGGTAAATTTGGTAACTTACCATAAATTAGCCAAAATTCAATTTGAAACATTTTAATATATTTCCGGAAATTTATGAACTTTTTGGTTCTTTATGGAAATAATACAGGTAATTTATGATTATTTACCATAAATGGCCCTAAATTCAATTTTGAAATGTTAATAAATTTCAGAAAATGTGTAAAAATTGTTGTTCATTATTGGCAATTTTACAGGTATATACGGTAACATACCATGAATTGCCCAAAAATCAATTTCAAATATCTTAATTTTTCGGAATTTGGATGCATTTTTTTGAGGTACTTTCTGGTAATATTACAGGTAATTTGTGAGAACTCTCTATAAATTGCTTAAAGTTCAATTTAAAAATGGCTATAAATTTCCGGAAACTGATAGACGTTTAAATATTTTAGGTTACCATAAATTACCCAAAGTTCAATTTTAAACATTCTTATGAAATTCTGGAAATTTAAGAATTTTTTGGTAATTTATGGTAACTTACCATAAATTGCCGAAAATTTAATCTACAAATGTTAAAAAATTTCCGAAAATGCATGGAAATTTGCGATCAATTTTTCAAATTTCCAGAAATTTATTGAATTTTTCGGTAATTTACCGTAATATTACAGGTAATTTATGATTATTTACCATAAATGGCCCAAAATTCAATATAAAAATCTCTATCAATTTCCCGCAATTTATGGGCGTTTTCGTTCAATTATGGTAATTTTACCAGTAAATATGGCAACTTAACAAAAATTACCTAAAGTTCAAATTTAAATATTTTTATAAATTTCTGGAAATTTATAAAAATTTTTCGTAATTTATGGTAATGTTACGGGTAATTTATGGTACCTTACTCATATTATCTGCAAGCAAAATTCTTACAGTTCTTACGGTCATATTTTACTCCCTAGGGAGTAAAATATTAACTGGTTTTATATTGTTTATTTATTATTCATATGCAATTTTATTAAAGGGATTAGTTTTCTTACCGTACTATTTTATGTCATGTTATGTAAGCGTTTAATTATTTAATTCGTTTTTTTATTTACTGAAACAATTCATACGTATTCTTTAAACAATTCTAAGCAATTTTCGTCTATAATATTTTTTCCAATTCCACGAATTCCTTGAATTCTTTGAATGTCGCGATTTACTTGAATTTAATTAATTCCGTGAATTCCATGAATTCTATGAATCACGTGATTTCAATGAATTCCTTGATTTACACGAATTTCTTGAATGCCATGAATTTGTTGAATTCCATGCATTCTATGAATCACGTTAATTCAATGAATTCCTAGATTTCCACGAATTCCTTGAATTACTTAAATTCTATGAATTCCTTGAATTTCTTGAATTTCATGATTTGCTTGAATTTGATTAATTCCGCGAATTGCATTAATTACATGAATCACGCGCATTCCATGATTTCTTCGAATCCCATTAATTCCGTGAATTCCATGAATTCCTTAAATTTCACGAGTTCTTTGACTTCCGCGAAATTCAGACATTTCGAGGATTCCGTATTTCCACGATTTTCGTGAATTCAGTATTTGTCATGAATGTCGTGAATTCGATGAATTCCATGAATTCCATGAATTCCTTGAATTTCTTAAATTCCATAATTTCCTTGAATTTTACTAACTCCGTGAATTCCATGAATTCCATGAATTCCTTGAATTTGATGAAATCTATAAATTTCATGCATTCGATGAATCATGTGAATTTAATGAATTCCTTGAATTCCACGAATTTCTTGTATTCCATGAGTTCCTTGAATTTCTTGAATTCCATTATTTGCTTAAATTCTATTAATTCCTTGTATACCTTGCATTCTACGAATCACAAAAATTCAATGAAGTAGTTGGTTTCCACGAATTTCTCGAATTCCACGAATTCCATGAATGTCTTGAAGCTCTTGAATTCTATGGTTTGCTTGAATTTGATTAATTCCGTAAATTACATGCATTCTCTAAATTACGTGAATTCTATGAATTCCTTGAATTCTATGAATTCCTTGAGTTCTATGAATTCAGAAAATTAATCAAATTCAAGCCAATAATTGAATTCAAGGAACTCAAGGAATTCATGGAATTCAAGAAATTCGTGTAAATCAAAGAATTCATTGAAATCACGCGATTCATAGAATTCATAGAATTCACGGAATTAATTAAATTCAAGTAAATCGCGACATTCAAAGAATTCAAGGAATTCGTGGAATTGGAAAAAATATTATAGACGAAAATTGCTTAGATTTGTTTAAAGAATACGTATGAATTTTTTCAGTAGGTTTTGAGCCAATTTATAATTTTTTAATTTTGACTATTTTTGAAAAATTAAAAAATGGATGAGAAACTTCTGGAAAAAATCGCACATGTTCTTTGAGTGATTCTAAGCAGTGTTTATACAATACAACTTTTTGAGATATAATTACGTAATACGTACTTTCATATTTTTTTCGCAAAAAGAATGAACCTAACAAACAATTATTTAAAATAAAACATGCTTAGAATCATCCAAGGAACACGTACGATTTTTTTAGAAGTTTCTAAGCTATTTTTTAATTTTTCAAAACTGATCAAAATTAAAAAATTAAGAATCGTCTCAAAACCTTCTAAAAAGATTCATACGGATTATTTAAGCAATTGTTAGCAATTTTTGTACTATAACATTTTTTCGTTAAGCTTATACTTTTCTAGAAATAAATCATGAAGTTTACCATCACGCTGTTTCACAACAACCGCCATATTGGAAAAACTAAGAGGGAGAAAATAGTTCAAGACCAGGGTTTTGAAAACGTCAGATATTCGGACCGCGATTTCTGGCGGTAATATGATTATCCAAATACAGGCAGAATAACAAAAATCGATTTCAATAAAAAAAATGATACAAAAATTTGGACTTTTTTTTAAACTAAAAAATAATAAAGGTATTGATATTTTTTTGCAAAATAAGTTGCAGATTCTAAAAGAGCACTATCGAAAACCCCTTATATATGACTTTGGTAGAAAAAAAACTTGGTTTTTCCAAAAGAATTGTTTTCATGGAATAAATGGCATTCAAGGGATTCAGGAAATTCATAGAATTCACGGAATTCACAGAATCCAAAGAATTCACGGAATCCAAAGAGTTTACGGAATTCAAGGAATTCGTCAAGAAATTCATGAATTTCAAGAAGTTCATCAATTTGGTGAATTACTCGAATTATCTAAATTCTTGAAATTCCATGAATTCCGTGAATGCCGTAAGTTCCATCAATCTGGTAAATTCCGCAAATCTTGACATATCAATTAATTCCGTGAATTCCATGAATTCCGCGAATTAAATCAATTCTGTGAATTGCATGGATTTTTTGAGTTTCGTGAATTCCATGAATTTCGAGAATTCTTTGTATTCCGTAAATTAATGGATTTTCCAATATATTTATTGGAAGTTTCAAAGATAATTCTTTAACAAGGTGTATTTACTTTGTGGAAATTAATTCTAGAATATCTGTTGTCAAATGTAAATAAAGAAAAAATATGTAAATTATCAGATTGCAAATTGTCTACATATTATCTATATAAGTACTGTTATTGAAAGGATTAGTTTTATAACCTAGTATTATTTTATATTAAGAATGTCCAAAATTGATAAACTAATCATATTAGAGGAAAGAGTTATTACTGTTAATTGTTGATAATGAAAGTATAAGTAAACAAATTATTCACATAATAATGCAAGGGATAAAAAAACGAATTAAATAATTAAACGATTGCATAACATGACATAAAATAGTACGGTAAGATAACTAATCCCTTTAATAAAATTGCATATGCATAATAAATAAACAATATAAAACCAGTTAATATTTTACACCCTAGGGAGTAAAATATGACCGTAAGAACTGTAAGAATTTTGTTTGCAGACAATATGAGTAAGGTACCATAAATTACCCGTAACATTACCATAAACTACGAAAAAATTTCATAAATTTCCAGAAATTTATAAAAATGTTTAAAATTGAACTTTAGGTAATTTTTGTTAAGTTACCATGTTTACTTGTAAAATTACCATAATTGAACGAAAACTCCCATAAATTGCGGGAAATTGATAGAGATTTATATTGAATTTTGGGCCATTTAAGGTAAATAATCATAAATTACCTGTAATATTACGATAAATTAGCGAAAAATTCAATAAATTTCTGGAATTTTATAAAAGTATTTGAAATAGAATTTTTGGTAATTTATTGTAAGTTACCAAATTTACCTATAAAATTGTAATTTATGAACGAAAATTACCAAGAATTTTCAGAAATTTATTAACATTTTTAAATTAAAGGTTGGGAAATTTATGGTAAATTACTACAAATTACCAAAAATTTCTTAAATTTCCAGAATTTCATAAGAATGTTTAAAATTGTACTTCAGGTAATTTATGGTAATCTACCATATTATAGGCATTTTTAAATTGAAATGTAAGCAATTTATAGGGAGTTCTCACAAATTACATTTTAACAACAAATTACCTTAAAAATTCATAAAAATTCCTCCAAATTAAGATATTTAAAATTGAATTTTGGGCATTTTATAATATGTTATCATATTTACCTGTAAAATTACTATTAATGACCAAGGATTTCAACAAATTATCTGAAATATATTAAATTTTATACTTGAATTTAGGGCGATTTATTTTAAATAATCATAAATTACCTGTATTATTACCAAAAATTACCAAAAAATTCATAAATTTCCGAAAATATATTAAAATGTTTCAAATTTCATTTTGGGAAATTTATGGTAAGTTACCAGAAACTACCTGTAATATTACCATAAATTACCGAAAAATTCAAGAAATTTCGGGAAGTTTATAAAAATATTTAAAATTGAATTTTGTGTATTTTATCGTAAGTTACCAAATGTACCTGTAAAATTGTAATTTATGACCGAAAATTTCCAAGAATTTTCAGAAATTTATAACCATTTTTAAATTTCTGAAAATCCATGGATATTTGCGGTCGTGACTGGCAATTTTACAGGTACATTTGGTAACTTACCATACATTACCCAAAATTCAATTTGAAATACTCTAATATATGTCCGGAAATTTATGAATTTTTTTGCTTATTAATGGTAATAATGCAGGTAATTTGGCATCCCTCGCTATAAATTGCTTGAATTTCAATTTAAAAATGCCTATAAATTTTCGGAAATTAATATAAATTTTCTTACGTTCATGGTAATTTTACGTGTAAATATGATAGCTTACCATAAATTACCCAAAGTTCAATTTTAAAGATTTTTCTGAAATTCAGGAAATTTACGATTTTTTGGTAATTTATGGTAATAATACAGGTAATTTATGATAATTTACCATAAATGGCCCTAAGTTCAATTTTAAAATGTTAATAAGTTTCTGAATTTGATTAATTCTCTGAATTCCATGCAATTTAGAAATCACGTGAATTCAATGAATTCCTTGATATCCACGAATTTCTCGAATTCCTTAAATTCCATGAATTTTATGCATTTCATGAATTCAATGAATTCCATGAATTCAATGAATTCCATGAATTCCTTGAATTCCATGAATTCCTTGAATTCCATGAATTCCTTGAATTCCACGAATTCCGTGCATTCCATGAATTCCTTGAATTTTATTCAATCTATAAATTTCATACATTCGATGAATTTCTTGAATGTAATGAATTCCTTGAATTCCACGAATTTCGCGTATTCCTTAAATTCCATGAATTCCATGCATTTCATGAATTCCTTGAATTTAATAAATTCCTTGAATTCCACGAATTTCTCGTATCCACGAATTTCTTGAATTCCTTGAATTCCACGAATTCCATGAATGTCTTGAATTTCTTGAGTTCTATGGTTTGCTTGAATTTGCTTAATTCCGTAAATTACATGCATTCTCTGAATTACGTGAATTCTATGAATCACGTGAATTCAATAAATTCCTTGATTTCCTCGAATTTCTCGAATTCCTTAAATTCCATTAATTCCATGCATTTCACGAATTCCATGAATTCCATGAATTCCTTGAATTTCTTAAATTCCATGAATTCCATGAGTTCCTTGAATTTCTTAAATTCCATGAATTTCTTAAATTCCATGAATTCCTTGAATTCCACGAATTTCTCGCATTCCTTAAATTCCATGAATTCCATGCATTTCATGAATTCCTTGAATTTAATGAATTCCTTGAATTCCACGAATTTCTCGTATTCCATGAGTTCCTTGAATTTCTTGAATTCCATTATTTGCTTGAATTCTATTAATTCCTTGTGTTCCTTGCATTCTATGAATCACGAAAATTCAATGCATTCCTTGGTTTCCACGAATTTCTTAAATTCCTTGAATTCCACGAATTCCATGAATGTCTTGAATTTCTTGAGTTCTATGGTTTGCTTGAATTTGCTTAATTC
>JAAAKG020129595.1:0-14748 GCA_010014905.2 Druon quercuslanigerum | reverse complement strand
CTAATAAGAAAACATGGCCTCTTCCAATCAATTCAGAAAATAATATCAAACCAAAACTTCGCCAAAAAATATAAATTGATCCTTTTTCCATTTTATAAAGTATTTAAAACTAAAATTTCCTACTTTCATGCGAAAAAAAAACGTTAAGAATAAAAAATTACTGTCGAAAATTTATTATAAACATAATATTCCACCCTTTTAAGCAAGTAAATAATAAAAAGAAAAAAATGGTCTCTTCAACATTGGAAAAAAAGTGAATAAACAAAATTTCGTCCCTTTCCACTAAATAAAAATCTTCAAAATAAAAATTTATCTTTTCCAATTTGAAAAAAAATTAAAACTAAAAAAAGCAATAAAAAGGTTCATCAAGAAAAAAGAGGCCTTTTTCATTTTGGAAAAAAATTAAAACCAAAATTTCCTCCCTTCCAACTTAGTAAAAAATGTTTAAAAAAATTATCCTTTTGCCAATTGCGAAAAGATTGTAAACGAAGATTTTCTTACTTCTAACGGAATAAAAATATTAAAAATATTTAAATATTTAACGTTTCCGATTCTCAAAACAAAATAACAAAAATTCCCTCCCTTTCAACTCAATAAAAATGTTTAAAATAAAAATGATAAAAAAGCAATACAATTTTCGTCCCTTCCAACTCAATAAAAATGTTAAAAATAAACATTTATCATTTCCAATTTATAAAAAAATTAAAACTAAAAAATAAAAAAAAAATGTTTTAAAAAAAGAGGCCTCTTTTAATTCGAGAAAAATTGAAAAACAAACTTCCTTTCTTGGAACTCAATGAAGAGGTTAAAAGTACAAAATTTCCCCTTTTCACTCTATAAAAATCTTAAAAATAAAAAATGTATCTTTTCCAATTTAGAAAAAAATTAAAACTAGAGAAAGCAATAAAAAGGTTCAAAAGAAAAAGAGGCCTTTTTCAATTTGGAAAAAAACGAAAACCTAAATTTCCTCCCTTCCAACTTAGTGAAAAATGTTTAAAAAAATTATTCTTTTACCAATTTCGAAAAGATTGCAAACGAAGATTTTCTTACGTCTAACGGAATAAAAATATTAAAAATATTTAAATATTTAACGTTTCCAATTCTCAAAACAAAATAACAAAAATTCCCTCCCTTTCAACTCAATAAAAATGTTTAAAAAATGATGAAAAAGCAATACAATTTTCGTCCCTTCCAATTCAATAAAAATCTTAATTATAAAAAATGCCCCTATTCCAATTTATAAAAAGTAAAGACGAAAATACCGTCCAAGTCAGAAGAAATGAAGGACAAAAAATTCCTCCCTTTCACCTCAATAAAAATGTTAAAAATAAAAATTTATTATTTTCAATTTATAATAAAATAAAAACTAAAGAAAGCAATAAAAAGGTTCAAAAGAAAAAAGAGGCCTTTTTCAATTTGGAAAAAAAATGAAAACCAAAATTTCCTCCCTTCCAACTTAGTGAAAAATGTTTAAAAAAATGATAAAAAAGTAATACAACTTTCGTCCCTTCCAACTCAATAAAAATCTTAAATATAAAAAATGCCCCTATTCCAATTTATAAAAAGTAAAGACGAAAATACCTTCCAAGTCAGAAAAAATGAAAGACAAAAAATTCCTCCCTTTCAACTCAATAAAAAGGTTAAAAATAAAAATTTATCATTTCCAATTTATAACAAAATGAAAACTAAATAAAGCAATAAAAAGGTTCAAAAGAAAAAAGAGGCCTTTTTCAATTTGGAAAAAAATGAAAACCAAAATTTCCTCCCTTCCAACTTAGTGAAAAATGTTTAAAAAAATGATAAAAAAGCATAAATGAAAACCAAAATTTCCTCCTTTCCAACTTAGTGAAAAATGTTTAAAAAAATTATGCTTTTACCAATCCAAAAAAAAAATTTAAACAAAGATTTTCTTACTTTTAACGCAATAAAAATATTAAAAATTAACCCTCTTCCAATTAAAAAAATAAGATTAAGAATAACAAATTCCCTCCCTTTCAACTCAATAAAAATGTTTAAAATAAAAGTTATTCTTTAAATTCATACTATATGGGAGAAAAAAAGTTTCCCCTACGATTTAATAAAATAGCTAAGAAAAAAATAGCCTCTTCCAATTCAGGAAAAGCAATAGAATTTACGTCCCTTCCAATTCAATAAAAATCTCAAATATAAAAAATTCCCCTATTCCAATTCATAAAAAGTAAAGATGAAAATACCTTTGAAATTAATAATAATGTTAAAAATACAAAACTTCCCTCTTCAAGTTAACTTAAATGATAAAATGAATACATTTTTTTTAAATATTGCTTTAATTTATCGAATATTAGGGGAAAAACGTCCCCTTCAAACCAATAAAAAAGATACAAAAAAATAATCGCCTCTTTCAATTCCGGAAAAAAATCAATCCCTTCCAATTCTATAATAATCTTAAGAATAAAAAATATCTCTTAGCCAATTCAGTAAAAATTAAAAAATTAAAATTTCCGCATTTGCAAATAAATAAAAATGTTTTCAATAAAAAATTTGCCTGGCTTCAGCTCAATAAAAATGTAAAAAACAAAAAAGTTCCTCTTCCAGTTCAGAAAAAAATTAAATACAAAAATTCCTTCTCTTTCGTTCAAGATTAGTATGGTAAAATTTAAATATTTTTTTACACATCAATTCTTTTAAGTTGAATTATTTTTATTCGTTTCAAATTAATAATTGTTCAAATGTTATTTATATCCAAATTCAATATTTTTACTTAAAAATTAAGAATTATCTGTACGAAACAAATATTGCTCAATATTTAAAAATTGTCTTTTTTATTAAAAGTTTTCAGGTTTTTAAATTGAAACAGATAATTTTTAAATTTTTAAAATGTTTGTTCTTAATTAATGATTAATTAATGAATATACAACTTTAAAAGCAATTTTATTTTTTTTAAAGGAAAAAACTGATGGAAACTTAAAGTAATTTTCTTTTTTTAGTCTTTAGTTTTCTCTGAACTTTTATGTAAGAATGGAATTTTATTTTATTTTTTAAATAAGAAATCAATGTTATAAATTCTGCTTACCTGGACTTAAAAAATTATTGTACGAAAGAAAGTTAAGAGAAGGAATGTACTCTTGGAATTTACACTTAAAGCCTTAAAAAATTTCTTCTGCTCTAAACTATTCGCAACATAGTGTAAAAAAGAAAACAAGTGGGTGAAATTATTCAAGCTAAAAACTTTTTCTCAGATTTTTGTGATTAAAGGAGGAAAAATAAATTTAAGCATATTTTAACTCAATAAAAACACTTTTTAAATAAAAAATTTATTAATAAATTTTACCATGATTTTTTTTTGTCTCTAGCTTGGATACCTATTGCAATGAACATATTGAATTTTGATAAATAAGTAACAATTAAACAATTATTAATTTGAAACAACTTAAAATAAAAATAATTCAACTTAAATGGTTTATGTATAAAAACGAGCGAATTTAACGTATTTTCTTGAGCTGAAGGGGGGCAACTTTTCTATATTTAGTTTTTTTTTTATTTTTGAAAAAGAATTTTTTTTAAATAGCAGATGATTTGTTTTTTCTTAATTAGAAGAACTAATTTTATCTTTTACCTTTTTTTATCGAATCGAAGGGCGAATATTTTTTTCATAATATTTTATGAATTGGAAGACAGATAATTTTTTATTTCAACATTTTTATTGAATTAGAAGGGAGGAATTTTTGGTCTTTAATTTTTAATGAACTGACAGGGGGAAATAAAAATTAAAAAAAATTTTTTTATAATTGGAAGGTAGTTTTTTCTTTCTAACATTTTTATTGACTTTAGGGAAAACTTTTTTAGTTTCAATCATTTTCTGAATTGGAAAAGGAATTTTGTTCTGAATTGGAAAAGGCTTTTTTTTTCTTATTAAAATTTCTATAGAGTTAAAAGAAACGAAATCTTTTTTTTTTCTATATTGGACAAGAATAATTTTTTGTTTTTAATATTTTTTAAACAATTCGCAGTAATGAAATTTCGATTTTTCTCTGAATTGACCTTTTTAGTTTTATCATTTTTATTGAGTACAAAGGGGTACAATTTTGATTTTTTTCTAAATTAAGAGATGCCGTTTTTTCTTTTAAAATTTTTATTAAGTTTAAGAGAAGATTTTTTTAAGTTTCAATTTTGTTCTGAATTGAAAAATGGAAATTTGTTATTTTTATGATTTGTATATATTTTAAAGGAAAGAATTTTTTTCTGAATTGGTATGGGGGTCATTTTTTCTTTTTACCATTTTTATTGTCTTGGATTGGACGAAATTTTTGGTATTCAATTTTTTCTAAATTTTAGGAGGCCCTTTTTTATTTTCATAATTTTCATTGAGTATAAAGGTTTGAATTTGGACATGTTTTTTGAAATATGCGATTTTTTATTTGAAAATTTTTGACTAATTAGAAGGAAGAAAATTTTAGTTTTTAATATTTTATGAAATGGAAGAATAATTTTTTATTTGTACATTTTTATTGAATTAGAAGGGAGGAATTTTTGGTTTTAAATTTTGTATGAATTGGTAGGGGCAATTTTTTAATTTTTACATTTTTAATAGTTGGAAGGAATTTTTTTCTTTCTAAGATTTTTATTGATTTTAGGAAAAAAATTTTTTTAGTTTCTATTTTTTTCTGAATTGGAAAAATATTTTTTTCTTATTAAGATTTCTATAGAGTTTGAAGAAACGAAATCTTGGTTATTTTTTTCTAAATTGGAAGAGAGGCAAGAAAAAAAGAATGTTAAACAGTTCGAAGTAATGAAATTTAGATTTTTAATTGTTCTCTGAATTGACATTTTTAATTTTTATCATTTTTATTGATTACAAAGGGGTACAATTTTGATTATTATTTTCTAAATTAAAATATGCCGTTTTTTCTTTTAACATTTATATTAAGTTTAGGGGAAGATTTTTTTAGTTTCAATTTTTTTCTGAATTGGAAAATAAATTTTTTTTATATTTATGATTTGTATAGAGTTGAAAGAAAAGAATTTTTTTTCTAAATTGGAAGGGGGTCATGTGTTCTTTTCACCATTTTTATTGTCTTGGATTGAACGAAATTTTTGGTTTTCAATTTTTTTCTGAGTTTTAAGAGGCCCTTTTTTATTTTCATAATTTTTATTGAGTACAAAGAATTCAATTTGGGTGGATGTTATTTTAAATATGTTATGATTTTTTAAATTAAAAAATTCCATTTTTTTTCATATAAATATTTTAATTGAGAGAAGGATAATGTCTTTAAAAACGTTTTTATTGAGTTTAAAGGGAGAAAATTTACTTTTTAAATTTTTTTCTGCATTGGAAGAGGAAAATTTTTTATTTTTAAAATTTTCATTGTACTGGAAGAGATTTTTATTTTCGTTTATAATTTTTTTCTAAATTCAAAGAGGTCCTTTTTTTTCTTCAATATTTTATGAATTAGAAGGAGGATAATTTTTTGTTCGAAACATTTTTATTACGCTGCAAGGTTTTGGTTCTTAATTTTTTATGAATTGGTAGGGGGAATTTTTGAAATTTTTAAGTTTTTTATAGTTAGAGGAGAATTTTTTCTTTCTAGCATTTTGATTGATTTTAGGGAAACAAATTTTTTAGTTTCAATTTTTTTCTGAATTGGAAAAGGATTTTTTTCTTTATAAGATTTCTACAGAGTTGAACGAAACGAAATTTTGGTTCTTTTTTTCTAAATTTATGTTATTTAATTTATATTATGAATTTGTTAATTAAAAGATTCCATGTTTTTTAAATAAATTTTTAATTGAGATAAAGGAAGATTTTTTTAGTTTCCACTTTTTTTAAACTTAGCAAAAGGGAAGTTTTTTTATTCATATGATTTAGAAGTGTTGAAATGGATGAAATTTTTGTTCTTTAACTTATTATGATCTGGTAGGGAGAACTTTTTTATGTTTAAGATTTTTACAGAATGGAAAAAATGAAATTTTTTTTTCTGGATTCGAAGAGGGTAATTTTTTATTTTAAAGATTTTTGACTAATTGGATGGAAGACAATTGTAGTTTTCAATATTTTATGAATTAAGAAAAGGATAATTTTTTTAAAAAACTCTGTATTGAATTTGAAGGGAGATTATTTGGTTTTTTAATTTTTTTCTGAATTAAAAGAGGTAAATTTTTTTATTTTCTACATTTTTATTGCCCTGGAAGAGACACTATTTTCGTTTTCAGTTTTTTTTCTGAATTGTAAGAGGTCTTTTTTGTCTTCAATATTTTATGAATTAGAAGGAGGATCATTTTATATTCGAAACATTTTTATTACGCTGCAAGGTTTTGGTTTTTAATTTTGTATGCATTGGTAAGGGGAAATTTTTAAGTTTTTCATAGTTAGAAGGAAATTTTTTCTTTCCAACCTTTTTATTGATTTTAGGGAAAAATTATTTTAGGTTTCAATTTTTTTCTGAATTGGAAAAGGATTTTGTTCTTATTTAAATTTCTATAGAGTTGAAAGAAACGAAATCTTGGATATTTTTTTCAAATTTGGGAAGAGAGTCATTTTTTGTTTTAAACATTTTTGAAACAGTTCGAAATAATGAAATTTTGTATATCAATTGTTCTTTGAATTGACCTTTTTAATTTTTATGATTTTTATTGAGTACAAAGGAGTATAATTTTGATTATTTTTTTCTGAATAAAAAGATTCTGTTTTTTTCTTGAGTTTTTTTTTCCTGAATTGGAAAATGGAAATTTGTTCTTTTTATGACTTGTATATAGTTTAAAGGAACGAATTTTTTTTCTGAATTGGAAGGGGGACATTTTTTCTTTTAACCATTTTTATTGTCTTGCATTGGACGAAATTTTTGAGTTTCCATTTTTTCTGAATTTGAAGAGGCCCTTTTTTATTTTCATAATTTTCATTAAGTATAAATGGTTAAATTTGGATTCATGTTATGTGAATTATTTTATAAATTTGTTAATTAAAATATTTCATTTTTTTCTTAATAATATTTGAATTGAGATAGGGGAAGATTTTTTTATATTAAAATTTTTTTTAACTTAGAAAAAGGAAAACTTTTTATTTTTAACATTTCGAAGAGTTGAAATGAACGATATTTTTGGTGTTTAATTTTTTATGAACTGGAAGGGAGAACTTTTTGTATGTTTAAAATTTTTATAGAATTGAAAGAAACGAAAATTTGTTTTTTTCTGGATTCGAAGAGGGTATTTTTTTATTTGAAAGATTTTTGACTAATTGGAAGGAAGACAATTTTATTCTTTAATATTTTTTGAATAAGAAGAAGAATCATTTTTTTAAACCCCCTTTTATTGATTTTTAAAGGAGAAAATTTGGTTTTTTAATTTTTTTCTGAATAGAAAGAGGAACATTTGTTTTTCAACATTTTTATTGTCCTGGAAGAGCCACTATTTTCGTTTTCAATTTTTTTTTCTGAATTTTAAGTGGTCCTTTTATGTCTTCAATATTTTATGAATTGGTAGGGGAAAAATGTACATTTTTAAGATTTTGTAGTTGGAAGGGACGAAATTTTGGTTATTTTTTTCCTAAATTATAAGAAGCTCTTTATAGTTTTTATTTTTTTCATTAAGTATAGAAGACTGAAATTGTTTTTAACATTTTTCAAGCGTATAAGGGAAGATTTAAAAAAAAAAATTAATTTTATTTCTGAATTAGAAAAGGGAAATTTCGTTATGTATCATATTTTCATAGAGTTAAAATGGAAAACAATTTTTCTTTTGAATTTTTTATAAATTAGAAGGGGGATTTTCGTTATAGAATTAGAAGCAACGAAATTTTTGTTATTTTTTTCTTCTGAATTAAGAGAGGGTTTTTTGTTATTTTTAACATTTTTATTCAGTTTACGGGAAGATTTTTTTAGTCTCAATTTTTTTCTGATTTATAAAAAAGAAATTTTTTATTGTCAAGGTTTTTATAGAATTGAAAGAAACGTATTTTTTTCGATTTGAAGGATAATTTGTTTCAAAAATCCTTTTTATTTTTATCATTTTCATTGAGTGCAAATCGATAATTAAAAATGTTTTCGAATAAATTTTCTCGAGAAACCGAGCAACAATATATTCATATAAGCCTTAAGCAAATAAACGAATAAAACTTAAAAAATAAATAGTAATTGAAAATTTTGATTTTCTATTCAAAAATAGTTTTTCTAAAATCTAAAAACTACATGATGCTACAGTACATTTTAAAAAACTTTCAATCATTATTACTGCAAAGTTTTATTTAGAAAAATAATTTTTTTTCAAAATTGAAAAATATAAAGTTTTGTTAAAATTGTTTACTTAAAATAAAAAAATTGTCTGTGTCAGGAATTTGAATCTCTTAATATGACTGAAATATGTTTGCGAACCGTGAAAAACCCGGAAATTTTTTTCTCGGTTAAACTGGCCTCCCTGAAAAGAGAAATTAGAATTTTTATTCGTTATCATAAATTGCTTTACCCATCACTGGTCAAACGTTTACCAATTTTTTCTGCATTATTTTGTCTCATGCATATGTGATTCATATAAGCTCTATTTTTTGAAGTCAAATTTTTTTCCGCCACACTAAGCAGCATAATTAAAATATGATGATATGAAATAAATAAAATGATAAAATTTTCCCGAGGGGGAGACAGCTCTTAAAAATACAGTTTAGTGGATTATACTTAAATAGGTAAAATTTTCTTTAAAAAAAAAAATAATTTTCAAATAAAAAAACTTTCTAAAAAATAGGAAAATTTCAACAAAAGATATGAATTTTTAACTAAAATTTCTGTTGAAAAAGAAATTCTTGACCAAAAATACAAACGATTAAAAGAAAATAATTAAATTTTTTACCTAGGAAATGAATTTTCAACCAAATAAGTAAATTTCGAACTTATAAAGATCAATTTTTAACAAAAGAGTTGAATATTTAAATTTTTAGTTAATATCATTTTCAACAAAATAAACAAACTTTCAGAAATAAGTAAAATTTTTAATTTAAGAGATGAATTTTCAAATAAAAAGATCTCTTAACTGGAATAGTTAATTTTTCAGATAAAAAACAAATTTTTGACCAAAAACACAAAGAATTGTTTAAAACAATATTTAAGTCTTAAATCCATGAAATGAATTTTGAACAAAATAGTTAAATTCTTGGTTCAAAAATTTATTTGTAAAGGAAGAAGAAATAAAAAAAAAATAGGGACATTTTCAACAAAAGAGATAAATTTTCAACTAAAATGATAAATCTTCGACTAGAATAATTAAACTTTCAGTTAAAAAATTAATTTTTGAGCAAAAAAACGAATTTTGAAAACAATATTATCTTTTCAACCCATAAAGATGAATTTTCAATAAAATAAATATATAATTTTTTAACCAAGTAGTTAAATTTTCAACGAAATAGTTAAATAATTAAAGTTTTAGTTACAATAATAATTTTAAACAAGAAAATTGAATTTTCAACCAAAGAGATGATTGTAAAAAAAATCAACCAAGTAATTGAATTTTCTTCTTAAAATATCAGTTTGAACCTGTCAGTTCATTAATTAAATTTTTATTTGAAAAAATTAATTTTTAACTGTAAAGAAAACTTTTATGAAAATAGTGAAATTTTTAATCAAAGGGATAAATTTGCAACTAAATTGATAAATCTTCCACTAGATTTTTTCAATAAAATAAATGTATTTTCTGTCAGAAAGTTTAATTTTTATATAAAAAAGATCAATTTTCAACCATACATCAGAATCGTTAAATTTTTGTAACAAAATTAATTTGTAAACAAATAAAGAAAAAAGAATTTTGAAGAAAATATTGAAATTTTTAACAAGAGATAAATTTTCAACTAAAATTATAAATCTTTAACTGGGATAGTTTAATTTTCAGTTATAAAAATAAATTTTTATCCATAAAGCAACGATTTTTCAAGACAATAGTTAAATTTACATTTAAAGAGATGAATTTACAACAAAATAAATAAATTTTTCATGAATAAGTTAAATTTTCAACTAAAAAAGCTAAATTTTCAACGAAACAGTTGGATAGTTAAAATTTTAATTAAATGATAATTTAACAAAAAGCTTTAAAGAAAATAGTGAAATTTTCCACCAAAGGGATAAATTTTCAACTCAAATGATACATCTTCGACTGGAGTAATTAAATTGTTATTCAATAAATTAATTTTTTACTGAAAAAAATTGTCATGAAAATAGTGAAATTTTCAATTAAAGAGATAAATTCTCAACTAAATAAATAAATCTTCAACTTGAATAGGTAATTTTTCGGTTCAAAAAAAAATTTTGTTCAACAAAACGATTTTTCAAAACGATAGTTAAAATTTAAGCCCATGAATAGTTGAATTTTTGTAAACAATTAATTTGTAACCAAAGAAAAAAAAGAATTGTAAAGAAAATATTGACATTTTTAACAAAAGAAATAAATTTTTAAATAAAATTATAAATCTTCAACTGGGATAGTTGAATTTTCCGTTAAAAGATAAATTTTTGACCAAAAAACAAACGATTAAAAAAAATAATTAGATTTTTAACAAAATAAATGAATTTCGAACTGATAAAGATCAATTTTCAAGAGAACAGTTGAATTGTTACATTTTTAATTTAAAAGATCATTTTCAACAAAAAAAATTTCAAAATTAAAAAAACAAATTTTTGACCAAGAAACAAAGGATTGTTTAAAACAATATTTAAGTCTTCAATCCATGAAATGAATTTTGACCAAAATAAATGTATTTTCAACCAGGTAGTTGAAAAAAATATATTTTCGAATGAATTTTTGAAAAATGATTATTTTTAATTCAAACAATAATTTTATAAATTGTAAAGGAAACATTTTTCAACAATTTTTCAATTTGGGATATTTTTAGTCATACCAAATTAAATTCCTGGAATTTTAAAATTGTCGAAATATAACAATCCCGAACAGGAAAATTCCAGAATTTAAATAATGAAGTAAATTATTTTTTAACCAATAATATTTGTTTATTAAAAACACAATCATAAGTTATACTTTTATTTGAGAAATTTTTAAAAAATGTTTAATGTATTTTTCAAAATTATTGTTTAAATTGAAAATAACAATGATTGAAAAGAAATTTTTCAGTGCAAATTTTTTAAAATGTGTATAGAAGTTTAAACAAAATTATTTCTCTTGTAATAAAAATCTTGTCAAAATAACAAATTTGGGAATTTTTTATTTCGAGTATTTCCTTTTTCGGGATATTTATTTTTTGGTAGTCTAAAAAATTTGGGAAATTTTTCTAACACTTAGAAGAATAAAATTGTAATTAACTATATGAATCTTTTGCTTCAATAATTTATCAGAGAAAAATGAAAATTTAAACAATAAAATTAAAACTACAATTTCCTATTGTTTATAAGAAATTTATCGAGTTCAGTTTTATCTTTTCATTCTAAACCGAATGAAACCTTTTATAATGATTATGCTTACATAAAACAAACAGAAAAGAGTTAAATTTTCAACCAGCGATCAATTTTCAACTAAAATGATAAATCTTCAACTAGATTATTTAAGTTTCTGGTTGAAAAAATATTTTGACCAAAAAACCGATAGCTGAAATTTAAACTCAAGAAATGAATATTTAACAAAATTAATCTATTTCCAGTCAGAAAGTTGATTTTTCATCTGAAACATGATCAATTTCCAACCATACAGTAGAATAGTTAAATTTTTAGCAAAAAATTATTTTATAAGCAAAGAAAATACAAGAATTTTTAAGAAAATAAATATATAAATTTTTAACCAAGTAGTTAAATTTTCAAATACAAATGGTAAATTTTCATCGAAATATTTGAATAGTTCAAGTTTTAGTTACAATAATAATTTTTAAACAAGAAAAAGGAACTTACAATATAATATTTATAACATGAACCATAAAAAAATATATATTTAAAACAATAGTTGAATTTTCAACCAAAGAGATAATTGAAAAAAAAAATCAACCAAATATTTGAATTTTCTTTTCAAAATATCAGTTTTGAACCTATTAGTTCATTAATTAAATTTTTATTTCAAAAAATTATTTTTTAACTGAAAAAAAAAGTTTCATGAAAATAGTAAAATTATTCAATCACAGAGATAAATTTTCAACTAAAATGATAAATCTTCCACTAGATTTTTTCAATAAAATAAATGTATTTTCTGTCAGAAAGTTGAAGTTTTATATAAAAAAGATCAATTTTCAACCATACATCAGAATCGTTAAATTTTTAGTAAAAAAATTAATTTGTAAACAAAGAAAGAAAAAAGAATTTTCAAGAAAATATTGACATTTTTAACAAGAGATAAATTTTCAACTAAAATCATAAATCTTCAACTCGGATAGTTTAATTTTCAGTTACAAAAATAAACTTTTATCCAAAAAGCAACGATTTTTCAATATAATAGTTACATTTTCATTTAAAGAGATAAATTTACAACAAAATAAATAAATTTTTCTCGGATAAGTTAAATTTTTAACTAAAAAAGCTAAATTTCAACGTAACAGTTGGATAGTCAAATTTTTGGTTAAAAGATTAATTAAAAAAACAAGCTTTCAAGAAAATAGTTAAATTTTCAAACGAATGGATACATTTTTAACTAAAATGATAAATCTTTGACTGGAATAATTAAATTCTCAGTTAAAAAATTAATTTTTGAGGAAAAAAAAACGAATTTTGAAACAAAATTATCTTTTCAACCCAAAAGATGAATTTTCAACGAAACAGTTAAAATAATGATTAAAATGATAATTTTCAAACAAAAAAAAACTTTTATTATAATATTTATAACATAAACCATAATAAAATATATATGTATATTGGAAACAATAGTTGAATTTTCAACCAAAGAGATGATTGTAAAAAAAATCATCCGAGTAATTGAATTTTCTTTTCAAAATGTTAGTTTTGAAATTATTAGTTCATTAATTAAATTCCTAGTTAAAAAAATTTTTTTTAACTGAAAAAAAGGTTTCATGAAAATAGTTCAATTTTCAACGCAAGAGATCAATTTTCAACTAAAATGATAAATCTTCAACTAGATTAGTTAAATTGTCGATTAAAAAAATATTTTTAAGTAACAAAAGTTTTTTTTGAAAACAATAGTTAAAATTTAATCCTAAGATATGAATTAAAAAAAAAATAAATGTATTTTCAGTCATAAAGTTGAATTTTCATCTAAAAAAGATCAATTTTCAACCATACAGCAGAATGGTTAATTTTTTAGTGAAAAATTAATTTTGAACCAAAGGAAGAAAAAAGAATTTTCAAGGAAATATTGACATTAAAAAAAATTTTCAACTAAAATTATAAATCTTCAACTCGGATAGTTTAATTATCAGTTACAAAAATAAATTTTTATCGAAAAAGCAACGATTTTTCAAGACAATAGTTAAATTTTCATTTAAAAAGATGAATATACAAAAAAAATAAATAAATACTTCACCAATAAGTTAAATTTTCAACTAAAAAAGCTTAATTTTCAACGAAACAGTTAGATAGTTAAATTTTTAGTCAAAAGATTAATTTGAAAAAAAGGCTTTTAAGAAAATAGTGAAATTTTCAACCAAAGGGATAAATTTGCAACTGAAATTATAAATCTTCAACTGGGATAGTTTAATTATCAGAAAATATAACTTTTTATCCAAACAGCAATCATTTTTCAATACAATAGTTACATTTTAATTGAAAGAGATAAATTTACAACAAAATAAATACATTTTTAACTAAAATTATAAATCTTCAACTAGATTAGTTAAATTTTCATTTAAAAAAATATTTTGATCAACAATACGTGTTTTCAAAACGATGGTTCAAATTTAAACCCAAGAAATGAATTTTCAACAAAATAAATGTATTTTCAGTCAGAAAGTTAAATTTTCATCTGAAAAAGATCAATTTTCCACCATAAAGTAGAATAGTTAAATTTTTAGTTAAAAATTTAACTATAACCACAGAAAAAAAAGAATTTTCAAGGAAATATTGACATTAAAAAAAAATTTTCAGCTATAATTAAAAATCTTCAACTCGGATAGTTTAATTTTCAGTTACAAAAATAAATTTTTATCAAAAAAGAAACGATTTTTCAAGACAATATTTGAATTTTTATTTAAAGAGATTAAATTGCAACAAAATAAATGAATTTTTCACCAATAAGTTCAATTTTCAACTAAAAAAGCCAAATTTTAAATAAAACAATTAAATAGTTAAATTTTCAGTTGAAAGATTGATTTAACAAAAACCTTTTAAGAAAAAAGTGAAATTTTTAACCAAAGGGATAATATTTCAACTAAAATGATAAATCTTCAACTACAATGTTAAATTTTCAGTTAAAAAATTATTTATCTTTTTATCTTTTTATCTTTTTATCTTTTCAACCCAAAAGATGAATTTTCAAAAAAAATAAATATATAATTTTTTAACCATGTAGTTAAATTTACAACTAAAAAAGCTAAATTTTCAACGAAACAGTTCAATAGTTAAATTTTTAGTTAAAAGATTAAATAAAAAAAAAGGCTTTTGAGAAAATAATGAAATTTTGAACCAAAGGGATACATTTTCATCTAAAATGATAAATCTTCAACTGTAATGTTAAATTTTCAGATGAAAAAATAAAAATATTAACAATTAAATTTCCAGTTAAAAATTAATTTTTGAGGAAAAAAACGAATTTTGAAACAATATTTAATTATTATAATTCATATAATATAATAATATAATTATAAATTTTTAACCAAGTAGTTAAATTTTTAACTAAAAAGGATAAATTTTCGAC